>JAUTBT010001342.1:0-10702 GCA_032361225.1 Lepetodrilus schrolli | reverse complement strand
GGAATTGAATGCGGCCATACGCCAATCGCATTTTTCGCATTAATATCCTGCTCGCATTAATTTCCTGATTTACAGTAGTTTAGTTTCTAATACTACCGCAGCTATTATACCAGTCCAGTACTCAGACCATCATTCCAGTTTGTTGTCAGGCCTACATAGCACATTCTTCTTATATTAATCTATGCTATATTCATTCATTTGACATTATTCTGTGCTATACTCATTCATTCTTACATTATTCTGTGCTATACTAATTCATTCATTTTGTCACATATGGGTGAAAGATTCCCACTGTGACGTAAATCAATAATTCATTCACTCTTACATCATTCTGTGCTATACTCATTCATTCTTACATTATTCTGTGCTATACTAACATTATATTAAATGTTGAATGTCATGTATTTCCTCTCTTTAGGTATTCAGAATTAACTTTAATCTATATTCATGTCATAAATGTTTCATATTTGTTTCTGATGAAACATCCATGCATATTTGATTATATTTCAAATGATAAATTACCCATGAAATAGATTGAACTGTTCACAACAAAGTACAATACCAAATAATAACCTTTGGAGCTTAGTTTTATTAATCTAATGTATAATTTGATATAAAATAATCATAGTTATTATCAGATTCAGCATTATAACTGCCATCATATGAATTAATTATTAATTGACCGGCATGATAGTTCTACTACAGGGTATCATGAAGTATTAAACATGTGAAAGTGCTGATTAAATTGATGTGGCCCAGAGAACGTCTAGAATATAGATTTTGCAATTTCAACACGGCTACGAAATAAGGCTTAATAAGGAACCCCCCCTTAACAAAGCACTCACCTCAAACCTGAACAATAGTTATCTGCTCATCTGTCACGGCCTTCCATTACTCAGGCCTCCCATTACAACGGGGGACTTTGATATGGCATTTATCTTTCCAGAAATGCATTTCTGATGGACCTTTGCTGCACCATGGCCAATCAATGCAGTCAATCGACCTGTGTAGCTGTAGAAACTTTATATAGCTGTATTTCTGTAGAAACTTTTATATAGCTGTATTTCTGGTTTGGGGAATAATTTCTAGTTTATGGCTCCATTTTCCATGTCAAAAGAAAAGTTCCTTTATTCATGGATAGACTTTTGCACTAGCATATCAGCCTGATCATAATGTTAAAAAAATGGTAGAATTTTAATGTTTTGCAAGAATTTCCTATTGAATCATTATTTGAGCTAGTGGTTTATATAGTAGTAAGCTTTCATCAGGTCCTTTATCAGATGGCTGCTAGTATGTATATTAGATCTTGAAAACGGCTCTAAACCCCAATTTTGTAAATATATAAAAAGGTATGTGTATTCTGGAATTGGAACTAGTTTAGTATTGGAGCTAGTTTAGTATTGGAGCTAGTTTAGTATTGGAGCTAATTTGGAGATAGTTTAGTATTGGAGCTAGTTTAGTATTGGAGCTAGTTTACTAAGTTTAGTATTGGAGCTAGTTTAGTATTGGAGCTAATTTGGAGATAGTTTAGTATTGGAGCTAGTTTACTAAGTTTAGTATTGGAGCTAGTTTAGTATTGCAGCTAATTTGGAGCTAGTTTAGTATTGGAGCTAGTTTACTAAGTTTAGTATTGGAGCTAGTTTAGTATTGCAATATTACATGATAGTAAAGAGTACTGTCCTCACTTATAATTATTGTAAACAATAAATAAACAGTTGTTATTTAGGTGATGTATGTAGATTACTAACAGATGAAAGATAAGTAATACAACTACAATGAACCAATTCCATTGCACATTGTTGACTATGCACACAGCTGTTACAGACACATATTGTTCTACATTACAGACAAATGGGATAATGTGCCAGGATCTGGTGCCAGATCTCACAGCAATGGCTCCAAACATTCCACCATGGTTGTTAGTGCTCACAATACCCCAACACATCTGAGACTTCAATAACAGTGAGCAAGTGTGTGTGGCACTTGTTTGGTTAAGATTGTTATGCTGATTACCTAGCTCTCCCAGTGGGGTTTCAGTGCTTACAACTTAATGAAGTGTGATCAAATTGTTTGACTGCCACTGGTTGAAGTCTACACTATGTTGAATAATTCTGTCTTTAAATTGTGCGTTCCTTGACAGTTCTGCCAGGGATTCAGTGGAATTTACATTTCAAACAAAATGACTTTGTGGTATTGCCTTCAGCTATTTGGGTCATAATTAGCATGATATAGCAATATTTGCATACATTGTCAACAAACTCGCTCACTGATTAATGCATTGATCATCATGGTAAATTAGTTAGTAGCAATAATTATCATAACCATTCTCAGTGTCTGTACAGGATGAAAGATTATTCAAGCACTTTGTAATAGGCAAAGTAATTTTTGTATTCCATATCAAATGAATGTGTGATAATTTAACTATAGGTCAATTCATTGCAATTAATATTGTGGGTGCATGAGCCTCACAAACCAACAGTTCTCTAGACGAGAAAGTCGGGAAATGTTTGTGTACACGCTAGAAAGTGACGACCAATATAGGCTTGCAATACACTGATGACTACGTTTTAAATCATTACACACGCCAGACAGTGAGACGACCAGTTCTTGAGAGTCTGCCAACATGGATTACTTCAGTGGATCACAGCATCCCATCCACGATTTTTAAAAGCAAGAATTTCTTCTTTAATAGATTTATAGCTTCATTGGATTTTAAAAAATAAAGTCAATATGTGTCCATTTTCAGATTTGTATCTTAGTGGAGGTAAAGGATGAAAAAAACTTGCATTTTTATTTTGCCAGGAATACAGACAACTGTGAATACACATTTTTTTTCTCTCAACTGAATGGATTATAAGAAGTTATAATGGTGTTTTCTCCTGTGTCTAGTCTGCAGTTTATCTTACAACCTTCCATTAGCCCTAGTTTCATCACCTGTTAGAGAAATAAATACAATCATTTAGGATGCATTTATCCTGACCACCATCTCATTAAGAGTGTCTGTTTGTCCTGAGACTCATCTATACATCAATACCTCCCTACCCATATAGTACTTATCATGATGAATAGCTCTTTGTCACTTTAAGTGTGGTTAATAAGAGCCAGAAATTGATCCTGATATGGCCACACTTCACCGGGAGGGTCCCTTGAGATGGCCACACTTCACCAGGAGGGTCCCTTGAGAACTCTGTGTGTACCATCTTGAGACAGACCCATTCTTTGCAAGCACCTGTTACAGTGTCAGCTGATCATCAGTGCTGTTTTTATTAACATCTACTAGTGCTGCTTTTATTGACATCTACTAGTGCTGCTTTTATTGACATCTGCTAGTATTGACATCCACTAGTGCTGATTTTATTGACATCTACTAGTATTGACATCTACTAGTGCTGCTATTATTGACATCTACTAGTATTGACATCTGCTAGTGCTGCTATTATTGACATCTACTAGTGCTGCTTTTATTTACATCTACTAGTATTGACATCTACTAGTGCTGCTATTATTGACATCTACTAGTATTGACATCTGCTAGGTCTGCTATTATTGACATCTACTAGTATTGACATCCACTAGTGCTGCTATTATTGACATCTTCTAGTGCTGCTCTTATTGACATCTGCTAGGTCTGCTCTTATTGACATCTGCTAGTGCTGCTCTTATTGACATCTGCTAGGTCTGCTATTATTGACATCTGCTAGGTCTGCTCTTATTGACATCTACTAATGCTATTCAATAGCGTACTTGCTTCTTCTGCATCAATGGCCACCTGATAGTTTCTCTCACTGCACTTTATCAAAGGATTAAATCTTTTTGTCTGCGAAATTGATTCACTTAGGGAAAGAGTGCTGACAAATCTTCAATCAATTTCTTTACTACTGTAGCTCAACTGGTCAATGGACTGGAAGGGATGGTGACATTCATTCAGCACCTGGTAATGTTGGCCACTACTTGACAACTATCATTGGTTTGGCAGAGTGTGACATTAGGCAGAGAGTGCGACATTAGGCAGAGAGCGTGACATTAGGCAGAGAGTGTGACATCCGGCAGCACTACTACTTCACACTTTTAAAATGTATGCAATAGATATTCAAACTTAATATGAACAACCTTTAGTCATCAACTTTGGAAATAAGCATTGTTTTTTGTTTGTTTTGTTTTTTATATAATTTTAAAAAACATATCTTTCAAACGTACCTGTTGTTATACAAATCTGTAATGCCACTGAACAGCCAGAAAATAATTATCCTTTAAAAAAAAATAATGTCTTGGTTGCCAATGTTGCTGCTGAATGTATTACCTGTGTTGACCTTCAAGCTTGGGTAAGGTTACAGAGCACTGATCTACCTCAGTATGTTCTGGAGAACTATTAGTGTAATTGGTGTGTTCATCAATTAGCTCTGTACATTTCACACTGAGAAACCTTCAGACTCCAAAGAGATTAACCCATTAGGAAGTATTACAAACTGTACTACTTTTCAAAGACTTGCATCGGATGTAGGTTCAACAATCCTATTACGTGAAATTTTCATAGTTATCAATCATGGAAAATAGTTTATGGTAAAATTCCATTGATATTATTGTAAATTTACAATGAGGACATTCCTTTCAAGTCATGAAAGAAAATACGGAAAATAGTTTTTTTAGTGCAACATATTATTCATTTAACATTGGTAGAAAAAAAAAATACAGCTACATCATGTTTCACACAAACCATGTAATGCAAGTTTAAATTAAATTTCCAGTAGAGGTTCTCTGAATCACTGTAAAATAACTTTTGGTTACTAGGACTGCATTTCATAAAAGAATCACACCATAGTCTGCGTCCAAGTCAGGGAATGCGCCTTGGTTTTACTATAACAGGAAATGACGTAAACCTTTATTTATGCCCGACTACCGGTGCGACCCTTTTTTAAAACATAGGCCTGACTCTGGACATTGGTCTCAATTGGTTCCTCTCTCTACCACTTTTAAATTATGTGCATTATTCAATTTCTATTCATTATTGTCTGTAGGTTACTAGACAGATAGTTGCCAGATAGTTTGAACTCTGTGTATCTCAAGTACAATACCTCTTCTGAACCACTTGGTCTGTCAAAGATGGTGTGTGTATGTTGCTTTATCTTCTCCAAACCCAAATGACAATCAATCTGTCCAGCCAATATAACAAAGACATCTCACATGTTCCCAGCCTTGTAACACTCTCCTCACAGAATTCCCTTCACTGATTCCTACAACTCCTCTCACCACTAATAGCATCAGTGACATACAGACAGAGACAGCTAGGCCATATGTACAGACAGTGACAACTAGGCCCTATGTACAGACAGTGACAACTAGGCCCTATGTACAGACAGTGACAGCTAGGTCATATGTACAGACAGTGACAGCTAGGCCATATGTACAGACAGTGACAGCTAGGTCATATGTACAGACAGTGACAGCTAGGCCATATGTACAGACAGAGACAGCTAGGTCATAAGTACAGACAGTGACAGCTAGGCCATACACATAGACAGTGACAGCTAAGCCATATGTACAGTCAGTGACAGCTAGGCCATATGTACAGACAGTGACAGCTAGGCCATATTTACAGACAATGCTGTGCATGATCTTATTAGACTCAGTATGACTTAGATCAAACCTATTATCTACTTAACTTTCACTGCATGGAACACAGGTCTTACAAACTAGTGTTTATATCAATTTTACCATACTATGTTATGTTCTGGTGGACATTTCCCAGGTGATGTATCACTGGAGAAATTCTAAATAAAATAGAAGAAGAAAAAAATGTTTTGCCACAGCCTATAACAATTTCTCACATTAAATACACATATCGTATGTTTCTGGATTGCAGGCTGAAAATAGCTGCCTCGTATTTCAGTAAATAATAAACTAATCATGTTAATGAGCAAGTATTTCTGGAAACAGAGTTAGTGCTTTCACTTGTATCTTTGCAAGACAGTTTAATTAAGTTATTCTTCTGCTTTTACCAGAAATATTGAATTATGGTGTAGTTGGTTCAGGCCTACGGTCCTGACTGGTGTACAGCGACCACTCAAGTTGATCTCGTTTTGTTAGGCGCATGGATGGTGTGCCTGCTTTTTGATTGGTTGAGAAAAACCTGAGATTTGTTCCTGACCCACACAGAGACAGAATGAAACCTTGTGGTTTCATCACAGGCAAGTGACTTTTAATTTTTGTATCCATGATAGAAGAAATAGTGTGCTGCGTGAAAGTAAATTCGAGACATAAAAATTGTTGTTTAAAATAAACCTTGGGAATTCCATAACTTGGAGTAGGTATAATACTCACTGTTTGTGGAATCTTCGTCAACACGAAAGTTAGGAAGTAATCTCTCCAAAGTGTGCCTATCTCCTGTAGCCTAGGTGTGGACGATGCCTCTGGTATCACTGATAGTAGGCTCTTGTTGTCTTGTCACACCTTAGTATAGTACCTTCAGTCCACAGACTTCACCAACTTAATCCAGATAATGCAAATGTTATCTAAATTTGATCTAATAAATAAAACTACTTTTACACAACATATTCAAGTCAGTGCTTTAAAAATTCACCAGCATCCAGGAAGCACCTTGCTACGCCTATCCACCTAAATATTTGATACTATCACACCGAGACTGACAATGAATGCAAATTGTGAAGCGTGCTCAGTCAGCGCTGTCCAATACTCGCAGGAGACTGCCCGGACTGCAGAGACTACGAGACCAGGAAGCCACGAGGCCTGAGACTGTGGACTGCGTAGTCTCAGAGACACTGATGCTAGCTACTGGAGCTGGGAGTGGTGAAAGTGAAGCCCATTCAGTAGTGACTGTCACTGTGCTACTCACAAATCTAGAACTGCCAGTCAGTTGGGCTCAGCCTGATGTTATCTGAGGAGATGATGTCTTAATACCTTGTCTCTGCACTACAGCCACTGCTGTCTATCTGGGTGGCTTTCTTATGCTTCACAAGAACACAAGCTTGTTTACATGCTACATTGAACCTTGAAAAGTGCATATTTCAAATGTAGTATAATTTATTTTGTTTTTGACAATACATGTACTGAAAAAAGCATTCTGGAAATGTAATTTAATGTTGTGATTAACCTGATAGATACATGGCATTAGTGTATCTAGGCACATGTGATTAATCTGATAGATACATGGCATTAGTGTATCTAGGCACATGTGATTAATCTGATAGATACATGACATTAGTGTATCTAGGCACATGTGATTAATCTGATAGATACATGACATTAGTGTATCTAGGCACACGTCACACCACTACATGCAGACAGGATTACATCTGGATATTCTAAAAACATATATACACTACGTGACTAGACCAGTTTATTTCCTTTCAAGCACTTTTGGAAAGCAAATTTAACTAACTGTATGCATAGAGAAGAAAAAGAATTGCAGCTAGGAACATATACTATTCTCAGGATTTCCTCCCTCATTTTGCAAGAATCAGGATATCGCAGAAAAAGAATCACGTTAAAACTTCATCTTAACTTCACCATTTAAGCATGGAATTATATGCATCTTTACATTTACTATAAGTGCACATATCGACATAGTTCCTATCTGTCTACCAAATCTTACATATTTAAAATCCAATAATGTCTTGATGATTCAATATTGATGTTAACGCAGACACTTGCTTTAAAGCTCGTGGAAATGAATCTAGCTAGCCTTGCTGTGGTCCAGTATATCCCACAAAAGAAAGGACACTTTCTACACTACTTTACAATGCGCCCAATATATTGCTTTCAAGACCACTAAGTTTGTGTTTCACCAGAATCAGGGTAGTAGGCCAATTTGTGTTGCACATGCCACATCCCATTGTCAGCTATTTTGTCAGGTTGTACTTGATTACAGATAGTTACTGCAACTAGTGAACAGACAAGCCATGACACCCTACATAGGAGGAGATAACTCAGGTTAAGGTAACAGACAAGCCATGATACCCTAGAGGAACCAGCAGCATCTACATAGGAGGAGATAACTCAGGTTAGGGTAACAAACTACTTGTGGATTTACTAGTAAGGCAAGAAAAAAATTTAAATACAGAAATATATTTAAAATTATTATAGAAGTTTAGTCAGTTTTCATCTTGTAGCATTATAGCTAAGATATTAGTCATGCAAACTGCTTTACTATTCAAGTAAAATGTGTTCCTATTTTCTACTAGATCATTATTTTTCCTATTTCTTATTTTCTCACAGAAGTCTTCTCATTCTCAAGTGGCATTTCATTGAATGTAATTTTCTTCAAATGCAAAACATGATTTTTACCCATATGCTGATCTGTGTTATAGAATAAATCAACATCATAAAGTTGTCTATGGTAGTTTAACATGTTTAAGTGTTGCACTGTTCAAAGAACATCAATGAAAGAATAGTAAACAGCAACACTGTCAAAGAAATACCCTGTTAGATGCAGAAAGTAATATACAACCTGACTGCAAGACCTCGACAAGGGAGATAACTAGTATACAGACCAGCATTAACTCTTAACCCTTGGTCTTGCCAGTACCAGCCGATGCTCACAGGTTTACTTTCAGCGTTATGGATATTGCGGGTTTCCTCCTGCCCTAAAATGACAAGTCGTGATATAAGTGAAAGAATCTTGAAAGCGACTTAAATGCCCCAATAAATATAAAAATAAAATATAAACCAATTGCTATACTTTCCCAATACGTAAGATGGTGTCTGTCAGCTCATGCAACCATACCTGGACCCAAGGTTACAAAATGTTTTTTTTAGTACAATTTAATGATCAACTCAGGTTTTGCCCTCAAATGTTAATACAAAATTTGAAAATCGTAACCTATGGACATGTTTTAGGATAAATAATACAACAATGGTGCTTTTTTTTCAACATTTGAACCTGGAACCTATGGCTGTGAAGTTCAACTGTTCTACCACCCGCCTATTTGATATTCATGAGGAAGAATTTCAACTGTACAAGTAGTTGTCAAATACTGGATGTTTACAACATTAAATCAAATATAGCGCAACAGTATCGTGTTTAAGATATTTAGTATTGACTGTCAATTTTACAATACTAGGCTACTATACTCGACTATTTATAGCACAGAAAAATCTCAACTGTTGTGGAGTTAGTGCTTTACAATGTACCAACAACCTTGCAAATTACAACCTCAAAATTAATAGCAACTTTGTCGTATGAGAACTGAAACTGAAAATTAACAAATACATGATTCCAATATGCATACTATACTTTTAATAACTATATTTAATATGTTGAAAGGTATTTTTTATTTTTTATTTTTATGACAGAAAACCAAATTCTTTTTTTAGCACATTCCTTATTTCAAAGTACATTATTAATTGATCTGTGACTGTATATATAATATACTGATTTGTAGTTATTTAGGTCATTAAATACATGATTCCAATATGCATACTATACTTTTAATAACTATATTAAATTCAATAAATTCAATAATTAAACTGAAAGGACATTAATTAATAATTAAAATGAAATGTCACTACAGATGACCAAGTGAAATGCCACAAACCAAGCTTAATCTAAAAGATTGTCTATATTCAATATTTGTTGTATACCGTAACATACACCAGCAAATCAATGTATCTATGGCATTCCTACATCTGATTACATTGACACCTATAGCATCCTATTAACACCTTCAACACCAGTAAGCATGTTAACATATATACTGCGTGGTGTGATTCCTGTGCGTTTTTATTAATAGCAGAATTACCTTTGTCGATAGTGACTGACTAAACCATCTCTAGAGACAGATATTTCTTAATAAATCCCAGAATTATGTAGAGGTTTTATCTACACTGTCCAATCACTGAGCTGGTGTGGACTCTCAGACCAGCAAGGATTAATGATGGTGCCAGTCTCCTGCTGGTCAGACTTCCTGCCGGTCATTTAATTAGTGGTCATCCCATGTACTTCTCATGCTGCTCCTGCATCTCTTGTCATCACTGACCATGATGGAAGTAGTCTCCCTTCCTGTCCAAATAGTCTCGGATTAACCTGTCAAACCTAGGTCAACCAAATCTTGACCACTTTACATTTGAATAATAATTTCTGTTAATTACAGTGTGTTTAAAGCTATTTTATTATATGGTCATATTGTAATATTGCAAGAAGGAATTCTCATAGAATGATTTGGCATTGGTTAAAAATTATTGGCAATGAGAACAGAGAAAATGTAATTATCTTAACAATTAATTGGTTGGGTGTCTTAGTACTATTTCATTGTGGCATTAACTACAAGTTCTATATATCTATTTATACACTATTTTTCATCAAAGTTTGTCTTCTAAAAGGTCAAAACACTTTAATCATTCTTTGAGAATAATTGTCTAAACGGTTTCTCTAGATTATGTTAATGTTTCTGGTAGGAACATATCAGTCAGGACAATTTAACTGTAGATATTAGAAGCTATTCTTGAACACCTGTGGCTGAAAATGGCAACTTTTACCAATTTATCATCAATCTACATCAACGTTCCTGTGCAGGTGGCTAATATTACTGTGAGTGTGTTTAACAATAAAGTTAATTGTATGTGGTCCACTATAGAGGCTTGTGAGAGGGTAACTTAACAATAAAGTTCACTGTATGTGGTCCACTATAGAGGCTTGTGAGAGGGTAACTTAACAATAAAGTTCACTGTATGTGGTCCACTATAGAGG
>JAUTBT010001341.1:0-10703 GCA_032361225.1 Lepetodrilus schrolli | reverse complement strand
ACTAACTAACTAACTAACTAACTAACTAACTAACTAACTAACTAACTAACTAACTAACTAACTAACTAACTAACTAAATAAAGTTGGTGATTACGAAACTGTGTGAGTACATGCTCAAGTGAGCACTGAGTCGAGTTTACACGTTTTATTTTTGGGGTCAGAAGCGGCATTTTGGAACTCTTTGGTGTACTTAGAGACTGGTTCCATGTCTATGCTACGCATGGTCATTTTGTGTAACATTAGCAGGGAACTATTCCTTCATCTGCTACACTGATTGCTATATCCAAGTGATATTCTTAATATTGACACATATGTAATACCTATAGTACACTTCAATACTTCTTTATTGCATGGTGTTTTCACATTGATTGTTTATACTTTTGCAGCGAATTCCAGAAAATAAACATTTCAGCTAGACTAAAATGGGGTCCACGGTTGACCGCACAGTTAAACTGAATCCGCAATTCACTGTTGTGAATGGATTACACTGAGTGAGTGAGTGATTATGGAGTTTAACATCACTGCGGGAATCTTTAACCCATTTGTGATGATTAAACAGTGATTTCACTGAGCTCCTGAGAGGGTACACACCTACTGCGCAAATGCTAAAATTGACATATTCGCAGGAATTAAATGACGTGCATTTGCGAGGTTTGCCACTTAATTAAATTACGTGCATTTGCGAGGTTTGCCACTTGTCTTTTTTTGTTTTTTAAAAATTTTATTTTAAAATTAGGGTTTAGTTCCGCTTTCAAGATCCTTTCACTTATATCACGGCTTGTCAGTTTAGGGCACTAGGAAACCTGCAACATTCAGTGCTACTGATGTAAACCTGTGAGCATCGGCTGGTACTGACAAGACCAAGAATGATAACTGCATTGCCACTCTACAGACAGCGCATCCTATCAATATCGCATCAGAAAGGTAACTTTCGCGAAAATTGATGCCGGGCTCTCGGGGCAGGATTTGAACCTGGAACATTTGACTCCAAAGTCCAACTTTCTACCACCAACCCCCAAATTGGGGTTTAGAGTTGCTTTAAAGATTGTTTCATTTATATCATAGCTTGTCAGTTTAGGGCAGGAGGAAACCCCGACTGTTGTAGTAAACCTGTGAGCACCAGCCTTTTCAAAATGCGTAATTTACCCACATATGGTGTAATGGTGTAACAAAGTATACAAAAGCGTAGAAAATTACACCAAAAGCGTAATGGTAAAGTTGAGTTTGAGATTTTGCTCAGCTGAGATTTCTCCCATTGACTCAGTGCTGTAACCTGAGTAAAATCTCAGCTGGGTTTGATCTTTTACTCAAGTTACAGCATTGAGTCAATGGAAGAAATCTCAGATGAGTAAAATCTCAAACTCAAGTTTGTTTCGAGAAATCGGGGCAAGGCCCCTGTTTCACGACAGCCTCCTAACTATTTAGGAGCTCCTAAACCAGTCCTAAAAGCTATCACCTCGTAACGAGTGTTTCACGACGACGTCAGAAGTCTCAACCCTTCTTAAATCGGCATTTAACTTAGGAGGTGATGAACTTGGTCATAAAGTTAAGAGCTCCTAAAGTTGTTGTGAAACGGGTGCCAGGTCTGCACAACGTACCGATGGTCTCTGTGTCAGGCAAGATGACAGGTATAGTCTTGTCTCTGTACTCCACTTGGAAGTGTAGCATGCGGGTCAGCACACGGCTGGGCGTAGCGAAGGACGGTCCAGCTGCCGACGCTCCCTCCACCACCAGAGCTGGATCCTCCGTGGTCAGGCCATCCATTTTGGTGGTCTCCATATGAAAGCCGTCCACCTCGATTATCTCCCCTGCCGTGGCATGTCTCGGGGGATCTGGGTTGATGGTTGCTGAGGCAGCATCCTGGAGGATGTTGTTGACTGCAGCCTGAGTGAGAAATGCAGATATTTTATTGGCTGGCATTTCATGAAATGTTTGTCGTACTGTAGTCCAGGCTTAAGTCAGGGCATACTGTAAAATAGGTATCATTCGCGTGTCTGTAATTTTCACGAAATACACTATCTGTATTTGATTGTGAATAATATACTAGTTGAAGTAGTACACTGTATTAAAGGATGAGGGCCCACTCTGCCCAGGTTGAGACTCGTTGACAGTTATCAAAACATGTTCAGGCTAAGGGCTGACTGAGTGTCTAGACCTTTAAATTAGATGACAATATCCGGAATATAAAAACAAACACAATTTTAATGCAATCTTCAGTAATAAATAATACTAGTACTACTATTACTACAGTATTACCAATTCATAAATGGACAGATCTAATTACTGTTGAATACTTCATGTGATTTTAACACATTAGCCTAGTATCACAGACTGGTGAACATTTTGACATAATTGGATGTGAATTTTACAAATCGTTTTCTCTCTTAAATTTTATAAAATCATGAAAATTGCGAGCCGCTAAATAAAACCATTTCACGGTATGCCATGGTTTTACTACAAGAATATAAATTAACACTAGTCCGCTAGCCTGGACCATTTCTCTCATTGTTAAATGTGAGTGAGTGAATTATTGTTTTATGTCACAGCGGGAATCTTTCACCCATACGTGATGAAATGCTAAATGGGCTAGTAAAATTCATGATTTTGGAAAACGATTGTTACCTGTATCACTATTCAGGCTAGTAAGTTTTAAAGGTAAGGTTTCTGTTACTGTATTTATACTGTATTTATACTGTAAATTAACATATAATTAACAAAGTTGTTACAAAACATTACAGGACAAACAACCCACCTCTAACCTCCAGTTATGCTCTTCCAAAATTGCCACACAGGTTTCTATATCTTCTATTCCAGTAACAGCCTGAAAGTATAAATTGAAAAGACCATTAACCCTCTGTCTGCTGGTTTAGACACAGGCACTGCTCTTTAGGGCATCTCCAGTTGCCTCCAGCATGGAGAGGGTTAAACATTGTTTCCACATACAAGATATTGTCTATGAGACTAATGTTAAAGGCCACCTTGTGGCCATACATAAACAAATATGTATTTCTATGCAAACAAATATATATATATATATATATATACACATATATATATACACAGATTATCGACCTTTCAAAAATTATTTTATGCACTTCTAGTGAATTAATTTGGCATTACAACTGTACAATAATACAATGTATATAACAGGTAATCCTAGTGAAAATGAACCAGACATGTTATCATGGTTATAGAAGTATATTTATTTAAATTATAAAAATACCAGGATTACTTTGTTATATTTCATTTTGTAATGTGTATTTTGATTGGTAGGAAAACTGCCAAGATTACGGCTGTTTTGTAATGGAAATATAACATATAGGTATGAGCTCATAAGTCGAGAGTAAAAATGGAGTTTAATGCAATTGTGGGAATCTTTCGCCCATTTGTAAAGATGCGCATATCTCCAAGTTGCTGTGAGTCACAACTGGGTAAATGACTGTTCCAACATTCCTGTTGTACAGATGTTCAACTATACAGGCCTCAACGTTACAACATTTTCCAAGGAGCCATTTAGTTCCTGCAGATCAAGAAACACTTAAAATAAGTGAAATACTTGCAAAATTAGGTCCCCATGGCTCCCTCTGGTACCCGGTTTTCGATCATATCTGCATTGATTGTATTTACTATGTGGACTCAACAAAGCAAAACCTAAAAACTGTTGTTCCTACCACTTAATTATGCCCATCCCATGAAAAAAATACTGTTCCAAATATAAAAAAAAATCCTTGATGAAACTTGTATTGTTGTAGCTAAAATTGTTTTGCATCAACTTCCAACACTTAGAAACAACACCATATATTTTCAAACGTTTGCATTCGTAGTGATTTCATAGTTTGCCAGAATTGTATTTTTACTAATCCATGAGTACTATTAATTGTTTATGAGAGCAGATCACTTTTGTAAGTACAGGGTGTTAATAATGTGTTATTCATGATTTACAGTGATTTTCTACTAATAGAGTTACAGAGTAACATTAATAGTGTTCTCTTTCCATGTGTTTCAGTTGACTATAACAAAATGTTATGTTTTGTAGAGCCTTACTGATGTTTGTAGAACTTGTTTGTCAAGGCAGTAAATTGATGACATATCTCGTTATAACGCGGTAAAAACTGTTCCGACACAGGGGTCGTTTGAAAACCGAGTACCAAATATAACTCTCAATCATGAAATGATTTCTTATTGATTAAAAAACAATCATCACATAGTAAAACTGGAAAATTTCAAGATTAACGAATGCAACCGTGACGAAGAAAATGCCAAACATAAACAGCTGATTTCTCATCCAAAATCCAAAGCAAATCGTTTGGTAAACTTCGATACGTCATCACGAGTATCAAAGTAATCATACGGGGTGAAATGAAATCGACATGCAAGAGCACATCGTGAAGTTGGGAACGACTGCTTTATGTCAACAAAATCATCATCTTTTCTCTTATAGATTAGCAGACACACCTGAAAATCAACAAGAGTCGAGTCTCGTATACCATCCGCCATTGTTGCTTCTCATTGGTCATGGATGATATTTTCCATACAACCATTCACTGTCATTATTTATTAAAATAGGTTAATAAGATTATTAGTAACATTAAAATTAGCTCAATTAATTACTACTGTTACTATGCCTTCAAAGAGATATTATTCCTTAAGAATCTGTAATATTCTTGGTATTTTTCTTCAAACAACATACAGATAATATTTATAAATGGCATATGTCAATAAGTGAATAGTATATAGTATTTCTGCGCAGAGTTGTCGTGTTTTGACACATTAACGTACCAAATATCTACTACGCGTATTTATTATGCAATTTATCTATTTATGATGACACCGAATGTGATATCAAATCGAATAATTGTTTCTATTATGGTAAAAAACTATGCTGTTACAAGAGGGCAGGAAACTAGTTTGTTTATTTTGATCTGGCTATATATAGTAACAAACCACATGGTCAGTGGTCACGTGACAACTAATATATTGCCAAGCGATCCTGGATCAAAACATTGTCCTTGTATCCAAGTGAAGAATCTATGGAGAGATTTTTTTAGGGGGTGAGAGGTTGGAGAAAATAAAAGGGGGGGGGGTTTACATCAACTCCTTGTATAATTAATAATCTACTACAGATTATCATTCGTCTGAATAAATACCATCATAAGCGACATCTTCAGATATATTCTCCACATCGAACGCATACATAACCTAAGTTTGTTTATTGATTATTTCTCACCATGCTTGTTCCTATTTATAGAACACTGACATCACAGGCTAATATTTTTACATTGCCTTGATTATATCGAACAACTCATAATTACGCGCCGCGATTCAAACATGCTGGGGACATGACGAGACCGAGTTTCCTGGCATGCCAGATAGTCTCAACCCTTGTACATTTCATGGAGAGTGACAGGTTTGATGACAAGTGATCATGACGGTGTAGATATCACCGAATGGGACAGCCCGGGACTGCAGACAGCGGCTTGTAAGACAGGACCGACGCATATTACGTGGAACTGCAAGGTATATCCCATCCCGCCTTAATCTTTACTGGAACAGACTAGTCATCGTCTGTTATCATGAATGCATCTGGATTTCGATTTCGTGTATATTTAATATCAGGAGTATGTATGATTTCACGGACGTCAGGAACAAATTAAGAAGCAACACAGGTGAATGTTGACACCTTGACGGTAAGTGCGTATGCACCATAGACAATCGTATACTAGTATATCTGTGACTATTGTTATCATAAACCAGCCAATGATAATTTAAGGTGAATCCTCTGACTATAATTAGTCACAACGTATAACATCATATAACGCCCATATGACATAACACGGCAATGCATAGTCTATATTTATCTATGATTCTTTCTATTTTATTTTATACGATCCTGAAATTAGAGGGTAAATGAAGAAAATGGTAGGACACTTCTATAAGTAATAGAATATTATACCCCTGTTTGGTACCAGCACTCAACAACTAAGTAACGCAGGTCGCTCAAATTTGGCATATTGATATGAAATGCTTGCACCCTACCAATTCCAAAAGTACAACTTTGTAGATCTCCTAATAAACATTCTGTCTATTTAACGTATTACTATTTCACTTTACACTTTTTGCTATATATGTGGAAGGGTGCCGTTCTATTATGTAACAGCGGTTTACACATATTTGAACACCAATGACAATTGCTCACATGACAATATCATGAATATTCCTTAGTGTCCACGTACTGACAGGTGAAACATATTGCTATCAACAGGATACACGTAGTTTTGTTGTTGTTGATGTATATGCATTATACCTCATTAAAATGCTTTAATATTTTTTTTTCAATTTTAAAGCGCAGACAGACGCTCATGTATATCCGTCTTCAGATATGCATGTACGAAGCTGACTTGTCATGCATTATAAAACTCTCAGAAAATGTCGTCATGAACATTGTAAAGAAGTATGACGGTTCATGCAAAACAGAAGATGCGTTGGGCCTGGGGATGGAACACGTGGATGTAAATTTAAGTTGTGACCCTTCTTACAATGTAATATTTCTAAACCTACAAGTTAGTAGACTTACTAGTAAAGGGAAAACGAGTATATGTTAACTCTTTAGTTGGAATATGTTCTCCTTTGTCATCAAGATACATTATGAAACCATTCCTTTGTTTAAATGTGGGAACACGTAAATACATGCATGGTTCTAAGTTAATAATGTGTAAACGATATGACATTATACAGCTATATTACAAACTAATTATTTCCGTAAAATGAAGAAGTATTGAGAAAGAGGTTTTGAATCTATTAACTCACAACTCGATAACACATATGCGTGCACGCACACATATGCCAATCAACGATATGTTGATTTATTTTCATTAAATTTTTGATTGATGAATCTCATGTGACCAATTATCATTGGTGTTCGAATATGTAAATCGCTGTTACATGACAGAACCGCACCCGTCCACATATTTAGCAAAAGTGTTAATTAATATAGTAATACGTTAAATAGACAGACATTTTATTCGGAGATCTACAAACTTGTACTTTTGAAATTGGCAGGGTACACGCATTTCCTCACACTGTACCAAATTTGAGTGACCTACGTAGTATCGGTACCAAACAGGGTTTGTAACATTACCTGCCATACTATACTATACTAGAATATATTGGCGACAGATGTGATACTAAATTGCTTTCATTGAGCTATAATGTCTTCTGATATCTGTCAAAATATCAGGAACACTTAATTAAAATGCACATGAAATTACTTGTTGAGGACGTTCCAGTCTATATAATCTCCCTCCCCTCTCTTCCTCCCTCTCTCTCTCTCCCTCCTCTCTCTCTCTCTCTCTCTCTCTCTCTCTCTCTTCCTCATGATTTCGATCGTAGATACATCGCATTATAAGTATACATTCATGTTATATGACATAATTACACAAACAAAACTGTCGTACCAGGATACAGAGTATAGTATCTACATGTACGTATATGGTCGTCTATTATTTTAGGTCATAATATTATCAGGAAATGTACTAATTCTGAGCGCTGAGGTTTACTTATGTAGTAGACTAGTATATATTTGTTATTTTACCGTGATTTGAAAGCTATTGCCTAATGTGTTCTTATATGCATATAATTTAACACAGTTATTAACACACAATCTATCATCCTCTGTAACTCTAATATTACACGCCTAATATTACATGCGCTACTGACGGGGACGATATGCATATAGAACATGAGTTTCAGAAGATGACAAGACAGGAATTATTATTTAATATATGGTGGTGGTAGTGGTGTGTGTGTGTGTGTGTGTGTGTGTGTGTGTGGTTGTGTGTGTGTGTGTGTGTGTGTGTGCCTACTAGTCTATATGGCCTACTATATAATAGGGCCTCTAACCTATTTTAACCGCTGTACTGTATATGGGGTAGTCATTGATATTGATACCCCTCTGGAGTAAATTGAGAGAGAGAGAGAGAGGGGGAGGGGGAGGAGAGATAGATAGATACCCCTCATTGATACCCCTCTCTGGAGTAAATTGTATTTGCAATGTAGCCACACGATATATTGATATCTTTACATTCAAATATTAGGGATAGGCCTATTACGGAAGTGACTGTGTCACCAGAAACATTCATCAAATACTAGAGAGGTGAATTATAAGTAACCACTTTATAACTGTGCATAGAGTGATAATCATAGAGCCAGAACTTGCGCCGCTCATGGTTGGTCTTATCTAGACTGCAATATCAATATTGCATGAATGGGTAGTGGCATTAGTAATGCATTATAGGGCATCCTCTGAAACAATACCGTACCATACTAAAGAAAGTAAATGTCGTCAACGGAAGTTAAAGGCATGTAGTAACATTTTTATGCTGATTTTTGACTTCATATAGCTGCAAAGTAAATTCATTTGACATACATAAAATCATGCTTGTACTTCCATAAACCTTTTCACCGCTGTCTGGTAGATACAATTCCACTGCAACCCCCAGATATAGAACGTTGATTGAATCGCCAGTATAAACTTCCGGTAAACAACCTGAATATGGACGTAATCGTTTTTTGCTTATTACTGTTTATTAATGAAATGGGACATAACTCGAAGTGATACGACTCAATGTAAAGAGGAAATCTTCCTTGTTTCGTTTTAATTTAATAACTCGAGGAAAATGTTTGAATTTATTGTCGCGAAACAAAAAGATACATAAAATGTGAAAATATTGAAAACCAGTGGGACATGCAGAAAATGTAACTTGTTGCCCAGTATACTTGCGTAGTCAAATCAAATTTAATGTAGCTAAGTAGTCTACATATTTTCAGACAAAACTACGTTTGACCATGAAATATGTCAACAAACCGTGTGTAGCCTATGTGTTTAAAGTATAGGCAATAGCCATTGTTTCAGACGATGTGTTTTTTAAAGAAGGTTTTTAGGGTAACGGAGGGGCGGGTGGTAGCGCAGTGGTAGAACGTTGGGCTTTGGAGCCAAAGGTTCCAGGTTCCAGGTTCCAATCCCACCCCGGGGGCCCGGCATCAATGTTCGCGAAAGTTACCTTTCTGAGGCGATATTGATAGGATGTGATGTCTGTAGAGTGGCAATGCAATTATCATCCTTGGTCTTGTCAGTATCATCCGGTGCTCGCAGGTTTACTGTAACATTAAGCGCTACGGATGTTACGGGTTTCCTCCTGCCCTAAACTGACAAGCCGTGATATAAGTGAAAGAATCTTGAAAGCTGCTCTAAACCCCAATTTAAAAAAACCCCATTGAAATGGTACATCTCAATAGAGGTGCCATTTTTAACATTTACAATTTTAATTGAAATGGAAAATGATCTATTCTCTGCAAAATTCAGACATATTCAAACTGGGAATTTAATGTCAATTGTTTCATCATTTTTGCAGAAATTGTTCATGCATTTGCTTGGGAACCGTGTGGATCCAAGTTTGCCGTTATCCATGGAGAGAGTCCGAGGATATCTGTGTCTTTCTATACCCTTCTACGTGGGGGTAAAGTAGAACATTTGAGTAAGTACTCTAGTGTAAAGTAGAACATTTGAGTATGTTCTCCAGGGTAAAGTAGAACATTTGAGTATGTAGAACATTTGAGTATGTCCTCTGGGGTAAATAGAACATTTGAGTATGTCCTCCAGTACAGTAGAATATTTGAGTAAGTAAGTTCTTATGGTAAGATGGAATATTTGAGTAAGTAAGTTCCTATGGTAAGATGGAATATTTGAATAAGTTCTCGTGGTAAAATGGAGTATTTGAGTAAGTACTACTGACACTTGCATAAGGCAAGTGTTCATGCTATTTGATCAACTGAATGGTTCTGTTTTCCTGTTTGCAGAGACACTTGAAAAGCGTGTGGCTAATCACCTGTTCTGGAGTCCATCTGGTCAGTTTATTGTGCTGGCTGGTTTGAGAAGGTACAGCAAATTTTGTCCTTTCCATTTTTCATTTTACAAGATTGAATGAAATAATACTGCAGTGGTCCGATAAAGCGTGACACACACGGCAAACAAAATTGTTCAGCTAAACAAACATGTTTTGCGTTTCGATAAACGTAACCAGCTATTGCACAGTTTTATATTTTCTGACAACACACATGACAAACAAAATATTTAAAAAAAATAAAATTTGGGATAATACTGATTTACATTGCCTTGTCAACAAATCTGTTATGTTTAATTTAGTTTTGTCATTTTAAATTTCTTGAAAAGCAGCCATGCTGTACCGTCGTTACCCTAATAGTTCGTACAGGATAAAATAATTAAATTTGTAGCCGTTCGAATAATTAGAAAAATACGAAAATTGAAAATGGGACACCCAAATTAATGTACAAAATATGGCTATTTCTCGTTTGATTAACAGCACTCTGGTCATTATTATTTCATAGTAATACAGTGTAGTTTTATTTTGTACTGTTCTGAAGAATTACTATTCAGTTAACCTTACAATTCTTACCCGATTTGGTACACTTTCAAAAGCCTAGAAGACATTTGAAGTAATTCTGCTGATTATATAGCATTGAACATGCTTACCAATTTGTCTGTATTGTTTGATGTTTCCATAGATGTGAAATACTGGTGGGTTGTTTTAGTGATTACTTCTGTGATCTGATTTTAGTGATAATCCAGCAATATTTTACGTGAGATGACTTCACAAAACGTAAGACAATAGTGTTATTTTAGAACA
>JAUTBT010001340.1:0-10703 GCA_032361225.1 Lepetodrilus schrolli | reverse complement strand
GTTGAATGTTGCAGTAAACCTGCAAGCACAGGCTGGTACTGACAAGACCAAGGATGATAACTGCATTGCCACTCTACAGACATTGCATCCTCTCAATATCGCATCAGAAAGGTAACTTTGGCTCCTAAGTTCAACATTCTACCACTGCGCTACCACCCTCCCCTTTTAGGCTAATAAGTGCATCTCTTTTCAAGATTATTTCATTAAGTTTGTCTATTTAGGATGAAGGAAACCTGCCACAAATGTAGCACTCAGCATTGCAGAAAATGTGTAAACACTGGCTACCACTGGGAACCAATAAATGACAGCTGCACTATGATGGTACAGACAGCTTAACCTGTCAGGATCGCATCAGAGAGGTAGTTTTTCTAAATCGAGATGCAATGGCTATGAAGTCTGCCGCAGTACGACCCGTTCCCCAGTCTGATGCACTGATTTATTCAAATGCTATTTGTCTTTATACATACATCTTTTTGGTACAACTTTTCACAGAACTCGTCAGCGGAAGGACAGGTTACTGGCTCGCCATCTTTGAAAAGTTCATCAACACAGCCCGTGCCACATAGCCTGCAAACAAGAGGACAGAGGATAGTAGCAGTAGTAAACTTTGACACATACAAGCTGGACAAAGTAATTAATACAAGACCAGATGTATGCCTACTGGTTAGCAACCAGTTATCGCCTAAAATATTGACATTTTCCTGGATATGTATGGCCATGTGACCTTATGGTATATTCAAAGTCATCTGTGCAGCTTCGGTTATAGCGCGAGTGACGGCAGAAAACGGGATGAAAATAGGCCGTTCGTGCAACTGACAGTACCAGTTATGGCCCCCAGAAAACAGAACGATTTGGGGTTTAACTCTCTCCATGCTGAAGGCAACCGGAGATACCCTAATCAACAGTGTGTGCCTCCAGCAGGGAGAGGGTTAAAACTACTTTCAAGATTTTTTCATTCACATCATCGCTTGCATGCATTTACACTGCTTGTACTAATCTAGATTTCCACCCGTTTTTAGTGGAATATCACGCTGCAGACAGAACATGGACACCCTACTCAGACACAACAGTGTTCGAATTTAAAGGTGTTCCTGACGTCATTTGAAAATCTGCAATGTTAAAGGTATCTATGGGACGCCCCTTCAATTACAGATTTGACCACCATTAACATTGGGACTATGGAGAAGGACCACCTTATTATTTTATTAATTTCTAGCACTGCACAATATACCGATTCAGAGCCAACAAGTCCTTGCTTTACCCCTGAGCTGAGCACCAAGCAGGGGAACAACAATTTTCCATCTTTTAACATCTTTTGATAGGGGATCGAAACCGCGACCATTCTCACTGTGAAATCATTTAATGTTAAATTGATATTTATGAATATATAAACCACAACTAATGCATGCCGAGATGTAAATGATGTTATGCACATAAAGAAATGCTCGGTTCACTTTTTCCTAATGTATTTTTGAAGTGATCACAATGACAAACAAAGAGCGCTATTTGTACATCATGTAGAAAACATAAGATGCTTTGAACATTGAGGGAAATTGTGCTACATGAAAGGACTTTATGGCAGACGAATAAATAATAAACAAACAACATTGTTTAATGTGACCAATCCCCCTCGATGTCATTGTAACTGTTATACAGTTATGTAAGTATTGAAGCTATTTGGTATTTATTTGAAACAAAACTATTGCTCCATTTATACTCTATTGGTAATTAGTAGATGTTCTTTATATAAAATACATCATAATCCAAATCAATCACGAACACAAGCTACAGCATGGGCAATACTGGTAACTAGTTGCTAACATGGCAACTTGACAGGACCCAGTAAAAAAAATATTAAAAAGCCAACATTAAATTTATTCTAAGTAATAATTTGTATTTTTTTTATATACATGTATCTTACAATATACAAATATGCAGTCTGTACCCAATAACATGTGAAATCATTACTATGTTTACCTCGCCAAATTGGCTCGGTTCGGTAAATGTACCAAGTAGATGTTTCCGTCACTTGTACACTGAGATTAGAAGGGTTGCAACACCTATTGACTCTCCACTTCATCCGTACTGCAAGGCCGAGTCACGCGATATGGCTATTTCAAATCCGATTGGATGTACTTTTTTACCTTGAGAAGTGCACTCGCCACTTTCGATCACTCTGCACTATTTTTAGACTTTGTGAATTCCAGGAAAACAAACTATATGCTTGTGCGAAGTAGGAGTATACATATTTGAAGATCTATAAAAAAAATAATATATAATTATTACTTTGAATAAATTAAACATTGACTGTTCTTTATATTACTGGGTCCCGTCTAGTTAGTATCCGCTTTCCAAGCCCCTGTGCTTATAATATATACACCAAGGGACGCAACTATTCATCATATACACACACTGGACCACCTATAGTTGTGGGCACAAAATGTTTACTTTAATTATTTACAAAATAACTATAATAATGATTACCTATGACCACATTTTGTTTGTACAGGGTTCTTTAGAATCTGTTGACAGATGGCACATTTATATCTGTCGTCTAAATTAACAAATTCAGGTGGCACTTCATCGGTGTTCAGTGGTGCTATACTGGACAACGATGATAGAGGACTTCCTGTGGCCATGGGATCTGAAATAAGAGTCAAAGAGCTGTATTGTTACTGTTAAGTCTCATTGTTGTCCGTGTCAATAAAAATCCTGAAAATCATCATCCAATATCCACGTGCAAGGTAGGAACGATAATCTGACTTATTTATTTATGACATAAAAAAAACCCAATGGACCATTTACCATAAATCAGTTTGCTCATATTACGGTTCACATCATGGAATGACAAATTTTTAAAATTCAATTTGATATATATACGATATGATATATAAATATTTGTATAGCACAAAAATCTCAGATGCACTTTGTGCAAGTGAGTAAAGAGTAAAATTGTCAGTAGGCAGAAGCAGAAACGGTCTAGTTATCAAATGCCTGTTTGAACAACGATGTTTTAAGTCTGGTATTAAAAGCACAGTTAATTTGTTGAGCGAAGTTCCAACGGGAGATTATTCCAGATTCAGGGGCCATCAGTCTGGAAACATCTAGGATTAGGTGCAGGCTGGATTAACAATTAGATTCTAGTCATCAGAACAAAGAGGGCGTGGTCTGTATAAACGGACCAAATCTATAGTTCTAATAAAATTACCTTAAGGTAAGCTCCATAAAACCTGAAAGAGAATCAAATAATCAGTACAATATGGTCATCATAAGTGGATTCTATAAAGAATAAGTACATGATTCATGTTGAATAACAGGTACAACACTTGGCTGAGCAAGTTATTGTATTACGTCGCAGTGGGAATCTTTCACACATACACGATTAATATTTAATGATAAAAAAAGACCGTTTTCAAATTTATTATAATTTATATATAAAAAACATGCCAGAAAAAGTTTGATTAAGATTGGATTTGATTTCAACATATTTTATTGACACAAATTCAACAGGATCAGAAAAAGAGAATCACTTATCCAAGTCCTCTCCTTATTTACAATTAGGAGATAAATATATTGTGTTTTGAAATTTGCGGGCGTTACTGAAATTCGACAATGGCAAATTTCATTTGAACACCACCAGCTTGCTTTCTCACACATCGTACGGGAGTTTTTGAGTTTTGAAGTGAAGATTATCATATCAGTCTTGTCAGCATGCTGCCATTCAGCTTCAGCATGCTGTTAATGCATTGTGTAGAACTCTTGAGCAAAGTGCTTAGATCCACACTGCTCACCGTCCATCCAACTGTGAATGGGTACCCAGTAGGATGAGATGGAATTGTAAAAGTGCGCATTGATCCATTGACTGGGGTAATAATGTAGCGCTATCAGCATGCTTCAGAGCAGGGAATTGGTGCAACATAAATGTTCACGTTATTATTATTTATCCAGATCGCAATGTCTTTGAGGCAGCTCCCAATACGCACCAGTGCTCCATGTCAAATGACGTCATCTTTGGGTTTGAATGACAGGTATAAATGTGCGTTGTCCGCATAAAAATGGTGTTGTAATCGATGACCTCTGATGATGTCGCCAAGTGGCTTGGTATACACAACACAGTTCTTCGGGCCTAGAAGTGATCCTTGATGAACGCTGTACTCCATATGTATGGAGCATTCCTATTTGCTGACTAGTGGATGACGAAAAACTGCTGTCTCCACAGTCTATGAAAAGACCAGGCACACATGCGTTACATTTGCGTTACAGTATTCATGGGCGTGTCTTACATATGGTCTCAGAACTGACAGTAAAATCGATGCAATCCATTTACATGGTATGAATTGGTAACAGATTGTCATTATCAGAGAATCACAATGGATCTATCGTGCAATTCCTTTCACCGCAGTAACGTAACAGAAGTCTGTACTCGCTAGCGAGGTGGTGCAGACCGCAGAGGGAAAGCACAGTGAGGTCACACATCTAAGGTCACTCTTTGTAGCCATCTTGTTGGGCGAGACATGTGCGCGACATTCCTTTCACAAGATTTGTTGCATTGCAGCAGGAATCTTTCCCCTACGTTTGATGGAAAATTATGAAATATTCTCACCATTTTATTTGATGAATGAAGGACTCTTAGCTATATTTTTAAACAATATGTATATGGTTAGAAGAGTTACTCGGAAATAATAGAACATTTGACAATCTATTTGGCACATTTTAAAACAATTTTCGAAACAGAAATTGTACTCCCAAATTATTGTCAATCAGTTTCTAAAATCTTCGAATTTTGTTCCAACTTAATCTCCGTAAATAGACAGTTTTCCGTTTACCACGGAAATGGGTATACGTTATTTGAGCGGTGTCTTGTTATATATATTTCGAAACAATCGTCAATAGATCGCTTCGAACTTCCATGAAAACCGGTCACTCGATGGTAAGAAAACGAATGAAACTATGTATTCCTAAATTAATTTAGTGGCGTACACGACAATCGCAACATAATAAACAAAATATTAATTTCATTACTTATATACATATAATATTACGCCGTTCTAATATGTTTCACCAAGCAAGGTCGCTTTTGTCACCGGAAACTGGAAGACACATGGGTGGCCCGCATCCTAGTTCCCGGTCACGTGGGCTACCGCGTTGCTGCACACCAGAAGATGACCATCATCTAGTTATTCTGCGAGGAGTCTAAATCTGGCGAGTAAGATTAGTTTTCGCTCAGGGAGACTTTTCGCTCGGTGCTTAGTGAGAATATACGAAAATATCAAAAACAAGTGTGTGTTTTTGTGTGTGCATGTTTTCTTTTCTCATTCGTACAACAATTGATTCTTGCCACATATCCTTTTGCTTCTGATGTTATTCAACCTTCAAACACGCTATATACCGTTCCTAAGTCAGAACAGAACAGAACTGAACCAGCATTCACTCAGGTTGAAGTGGTTTATATTTCATCAGCAAACGCAAGTATGCAATCGAACACAGTGAAACATTAGAAAATGTTGCTGTGAGCATAATGCACTTTTTAACGTGATATAAAGAAATTGCAAATAAATAATTGCAAGCTCTAAAAAATATGACCGTTACATCGGCTGCTCGCAGGCATATTTACAATCATAAATCACGTGACCTCAATGGAAAGTCCCTTGTCGATTTCAAAATATACGGGATTTCTTATATTGACTTTGTAATTTTTAGAAACAAATTTCATATTCATCATAAAATCTCTCATTAAATGACAATTGTATTATTTTTTCCCCGTTTACCATGGAGAGGGGCACACGTCAGGGTCATGGCTGCCGAAGTGATGATTTCGCTTGGGGCGGTGTATTGTTAAATTTAAGCGTCGCAATAGCAGTGTTTTCGATACAATCGTAAATAGCTTGCGCGCAGCTCGCTTCGAACATTAATACCACGAAACACGGTCACTCCGTATATAACATGTAGTGACCGGGTTTCCTATATATAGATATAACGTGGTGAGATATCACTGGAAGGTGACATTTTGGAAAATCCATGTTAGTTGTAGGGGAAGTACCTATCTTAATTTTAGCTCAGTTGGGTTTTCCAAACTGGGGTTTTCCCTACTGAGATCTGTTCATCAGGGGGAAGATAAGCAGGTATAGCTTCGCGCAAGTTGGGGAAAATCTTGGTTCAGATGGGGGATATGTTAATTTAGTTATTTAAGTGTAGAGGTCATATCTGAACCATATTAGTGCCTATTATTGTAAGGAATACATTGAACCTTTGGTATATAGCAGTAAACCCCACTTACCACCAGCCCCCCGTTTCACAACGGTCTCCTAACTATTTAGGAGCTCCTAAATCAGTCCTAGGTGTTGTCACCTCGTAACAAGTGTTTCACGACGACGTCACAAGTCGCATCACTTCTAAAATCGGCATCTAATTTAGGAGGTGATAAACTGGGTCATAAAGTTAGGAGCTCCTAAATTTAGGATGTTGTTGTGAAACGGTGGGGGAGGTATTTACAGTAACAATGGTGCACTGGTGGAAATCCAGAAATCCTATATCAACAAGTTGACAATAATATTCACTGCTCTCCAGTGACCAGTCTGCCGAAATCAGCTACTCTGGAAGGCGACCGTCAAAGTGTCCATTTATCTATCTAACTTGTGCACTTACTTGTAACGTTTTAACGTATGACGTATGATTTTTTGGCCAACACGTGAGCTTGAAAGATTCTTCGACGATTCCGATTATATTTCTAATAATAAACATGCCAGTTTGTGGCATTTTATCACAGTGCAGTGATATCCGCGACACTAGAATAACGCAATTTTGTACGGATACTGATTTAACGACATGGCGAAAAATAGATGTACAACTTGAACATAGCGATAGCGATGGAATTAAAAATATTTTGGACACATTTTATAACAGCCAAAGTGATCGCGAACATCGAATCACTTTTCTATTGAAGCGGAGGTAAAATATAACGTAAGAACTCGCAGACTGAAGTGTCCGTAAAAGTACCAGACGCATTCCGTAAAAGCATCAAACTCCTTACAGGGTTCCCACGGCAGTACAGGTTCGATTCCCGGTTGGAAACCAAAAAATAATTTGTTTCTAGAAACGATGAAAGTTAATGGTCGTGGAGGTTTGAACGAAATTTAGATGGGGTCACTTTTCCAGCGTTAGGGTCAATTTTTTAAGTTAGCAAAAGATTCGAGTTTCGTTTTGGCCACACATGCGTCCATCTTCTTACGTATTAAGATATATAAATCAAAATTATTAGGTCTTTGATATACCGCAATTTAGTGGCGTACAAATGCAATTTCGATTCCGAAATCGTCCAGGTACAATATTATCCTAAGAACGATTCGCACACAATTATCCTAAATAGCGAGAAAGTCTGTTCAATTTGCAGCGTTTTAAGCTATATAAATCGAAATTATAAAGCGGTCTTCGACATACAGCAAGGCTGAGAACACCCACCCTACTCAAATCATTTATTGAAAATGCAATTTTGAATCCGAAATCGGCCGGTAACTGTTATCCTAGGGCTCGCACAAAATTATCCTGTATAGTGAGGAAGCCTATTCAATTACCTAGAAACTAGCCTATTTAAATCGAAATTATAAGGAGGTCTTCGATATACAGCAAGACCGGGAAAACACCAACCCTACTAAAATAAATTGTATTAAAAATGCAATTTTGAATCCGAAACCGAAATCGGCCGGCGACACTGTTATCATAGTAGGCCAGGAGCTGAGTACACCTACCATGCGCATATAGAAAGCTATATTTGAGTGTGCACAATTGTGTCCATTGGCAATATTTAAAATCCAATATTGCCGCCAAACACGCCAAAAATCATTAATAATACCATACCTCATTACATATTTGTGCTAGATTAATTAACTTTGGTTCTATACCCAGGTTTTTAGGAATGGGGATATATTGGAATGATTATGGATATGACTTGGCCTCTACGTTAGCATAAAATTGCAATATAGCTGCCAAAAACAAAAACAACGAAATCAGTATACGGACTACAACTCCTATAGTATTAGTACAAGTAACATTAATTTGGGGTCTATACCAATGCTTTCGATCACTACAATTCGAAGTTAACATTGTAACAACGAACATCATAAATTACATAAAATGGTAAACTTTAATGTGTTTCAGGTGAGTGATTGTTTCTTGTTTGTCGAATAAACCTGGTGAAAAAGACGGTATGATACTATGCTCGGTCTACAAACCTATTTGGCTGCTCACCTTGGCTACTTCACATGAAAACTGCTTCTTCCATAACTTTGTGACTGTAAAATACAACACGAGCTACAAATGTCCACAAATATTACTTTGTGACTATATAGTGACTGTAGTAGTAGTAGTAGTATAGTAGTACTAACTTGAATGATGGTTAGCATGTGACGCTCCTGCCCTAAACTGACAAGTCGTGATATAAGTGAAAGAATCTTGAAAGCGACTTAAAACCCCAATGCAACCAACCAGCTGCACCGTCACAAACTTTCAATCATGCACCGGACAATACAATGCTGCGTCTGATTGTTTAGTTCTGGAACAGCACTAGGGGACACATCCACAATCAAGGGTATTGTGCCTGCAATAATATAGCTGGCAAGTATGCACGCTATGGGGCCGGTAGTACCCAGTCTGTTAAGTCCTGATGCAGCCAAACAAGGTATAATTATAGCAATCACAGCGGCATAGTAGGCGGGAGTCAGTTCACTTAGTATATGATGGTTGTGTATGTACTTGAATCACATGCAGATAGTCAAATAAATAATGAATCGGTATTCTAACTAATAGTATAAAGCGTTATGACGGATACTCCAATAACGAGCAGTACCTTCGTACTACTACGAAGATGCTACATGCTTACTGTCTTTGCTATAAGTAACTAGAGTATAGTGTAGTAGAAATTCACGAGATCAATTGATGACGACAGAGGACGGAAACCGGACATCATCCATCGTCAGACGTATACAGATGTCAGAGTAACCAGGACTCATAAAGTCATGTTTATGTGCATATAGATTGTGATATGACCTTGACAATGCCGACAGAGATCCTTCTAATTAACGTCAACGTGGTTTAATCGCGATAACAAACACTACTACATGTGTATCGCCTAACAAACACTACCACATGTGTATCGCCTAACAAACACTACTACATGTGTATCGCCTAACAAACACTACTACATGTGTATCGCCTAACAAACACTACTACACGCGTATCGCCTAACAAACACTACTACACGTGTATCGCCTAACAAACGGCTACTACACGTGTATCGCCTAACAAACACTACTACATGTGCATCGCCTAACAAACACTACCACATGTGTATCGCCTAACAAACACTACCACATGTGTATCGCCTAACAAACACTACTACACGTGTATCGCCTAACAAACACTACCACATGTGTATCGCCTAACAAACACTACTACATGTGTATCGCCTTAACCACTGCTGGTTGAATTCGCGCTGAACTTTTACACTAATAGTGTCTAAATTGGAACGGTAATTCGATGAACCTTGGTTTGGAAGGTAGCATTCAAGGCCCTGCTTATGTAATACGTATGGCAAGAGCGAGAGAATCCTGAACGTGGCCTTGAACACGTGTAAGTCCGCGTTAGATGTTACTGTAGCGTATACTTGCAGGGCATGGAACATTCACAGCATGTACAATGCTGAGCACGTCCACCATCTGACGACATTCGTTTTAAATGATGCTTCACTTAAGAATTAAGCAACATGAACAGTATATGTAGCAGAGGGGAATCTATATACAAAACTGGTATTCCTGTCTCGATCTTATCCCAGTGCACAGATTGCATAATAGATTCAAACTAAGACACATAGTGTGACCTTTGACGTCAATGCAGTGTTTTGGGACATGCAGCTCTCGTTTTGTATTATTCTGATATCTATTTTACTAAATAAAGAAGACTGTGCGTCTCCTAGTATGGTTCCAACAGCAGATGTGTGCATAAACTGAACAACACGCCTGTAAATGAAGTTATCGTGGTAAAGTTATACTATCCTAATCTAGGTTTAAAGCACCATCAACTGCTGCTGTGTACACTCTTGAGATTTCAATCAAAGGAAGGGATCGAAGCCTTCACATTGCACTGCAGATGTCGGCCTCAAACCAAACGTATAAACAGTCGTTGATTTAGTCGTAGCGGTACAGAACGGTTATTTGACGTTGGTAAAAATGTGTAAAATTGGTTCAGCTTTAAACATGATCTAATAGGGCTTCTATTTGTTGTCTTCTGATATAAGTAATATTTATAATGTAGTTGTTATAACGGAAATGATATATACAATGTATGAGCATGTTTAAATATAGGCCACAGATGGTGCTGAACAATTGTTATTGATTGCAATATATCCATTCTCATATTCCAGACTAGGATTTGTTTGCCCTGAAGGCATCCTTGTGCATGTGCCCCTACTATAAGAAATGCCAAGGTACATTGTTCATTTCTTTCTAGTAAAATGTTTTTTAATTGGGGTTTAGAGTCGCTTTCATGATTATTTCACTTATATCACGGCTTGTCAGTTTAGAGCGGGAGGAAACCTGCAACATCCGTAGTGCTGAATGTTGCAGTAAATCTGCCAGCACCGGCTGGTACTGACAAGACCAAGGATGATAACTGCATTGCCACTCTACAGAAGGCGCATCCTATCAATATCG
>JAUTBT010001339.1:0-10704 GCA_032361225.1 Lepetodrilus schrolli | reverse complement strand
GGGTGCGCGAGAGAGCGCGAGAGAGAGAGTGCGAGAGAGAGAGAGAGAGAGAGAGAGAGAGAGAGAGAGAGAGAGAGAGAGAGAGAGAGCGCGCACAGACAGATCAGACAGATACATAGATACATCCAGAGACAGAAAGGAGTAAGAGACCGAATGAGGGCAAACAGAGGGTGGGGTTGGAGGGGGGGGGGGGGTATGAGAGACAGACAGATATTTCTTTTTGTTTAGGGAGGGGAGATACCACAAGATATCATTAATGTAGTATTAATGTTTGTATTTCCTTAATAGTGAGTTATGCCAATTGTCAGGACCCCGTCAAATTTGACGGACCGGCTACACGTCTCTTTGCAACAAAAACTTTCATCGCTACAATTACCTTTAGATAGCGAGATTCTTGAGTAATGTAGCGATTATCGTGTTTCATGCAATGGACTTACACTTGTAGTGGTTTCCTAAAATTAGGCGTACAGCTACAAGTGTTCTGAGCAACATGACCCAGGATACACGTTCAGTCACAGACGTAGTTAACGGCCCCAAATATATTTTTTACAGTTTCATAATAGGACCAATATACAACCTAATTGCTTGATATCCAATTCCAAACTCCATTAGGCCATAGTTTTTGGATTCCCCGGTTTACCGATTTTTCTGTGACATTTTGTTTTTGCACGGGCGGTCGAAAAAGTACATAAATATAATTTTATATTTTCGCCAGTCGGTCGGGTCCATTATAAAAATATTAATAATTCTAGATTTTAAATGATCTGTTTACAGGGAAAACATATAATTGCTAATAAATGTTATTAACACCACTACTTATAAATTGGTGAGATCTGAATACACATTTTTTTCAAAGTACTGCTTTTCAATAGAAGTAGTTGTTATACATTAGACTTTTGCTATACATTAGCTTAGACTTTGTGTCAACCACTGCCTGCCGGGCTTTGTACACGACTACTTCCTTTACCATTTATTATTATACTTTTATAAATACAAGGACATTGTGTGGGGAATATAATAAATATAATTATTTTTATTTTCCAAAGTGGGTCGGAGTATCCGTAAAAAAAGGGGAATAAAATAACAATGGCCTTAGTGATACTCAAATCCTATTACATTCAAGGTAGTAATCCAATTTCAATGCATTAATTATTATTACATGACGTGTTTTGTTCCTGGATAAAACCTGATCAATTATTGGTGTTTTGGCCTGTTAATATGTAACAGATCATGATCAAACGTATCTACCTGAAAGTATGCATATTTGATTTGTCTACACAGTATATTGGGCAACAAGCTACATTTTCCGCATGCCCAAATAGTTTTCAGTTGTTTCATAGTATTTTCAGATTTCGTTTTGTATTTGTATCGCGAAATAGATCTATCTATATAAAATTAAAATTAATTAAATATGGAAATATTGAAAAGCTAGTGAGACATGCGGGAAATCTACTTACTAGTACTTTCAGGTAAAATATATTTGACCATGAAATATGTCAACAAACCATGATGGTATGCCTTTAATATGTAACCGACCATGTCAAAGTTCAGCAACACATCGAATACTTCCTGGTGATGAAACACGTGCATGATAATGTTCAATCCGAGACAATACTGTTCTTGTCAACTACAGGAGCTCTCGACGGCATGCGAGTAGTGAATGGATGCTCATGTAGAAGAGAATGCAAGACAATGTGCAGGCAACGACAATTTAATGTAATTATTTTATCTCGTAAAACCAAAATATTTTGCAACAAATTATTTATGCCATAATGTTGTTTTAGTACAACGCGAAGCACTGATCAATAAGGGCAAGGGAAAGCAGGCTGTGTTTCTCACAGTGTTAAGCCTACAGCCACGTGTACGTCACGTGTTACGTACCAAGTATTAAATGAAGCCGTTTGACAAGTGAGTGAGTGAATTATTGTTTTACGTCACAGCGGGAATCTTTCACCCATACGTGACGATCATTTGACAAGTAGTTACAGTTATAATTATATAAATATTTCCTTGAAACATCTGAACAAGTGGTTTCTGGTCAATTGCGTAAATGTTTTCAGATGGCTTATGTATATATTGATTGTTTTCTTTTCTTTTTTAAACCCAGGGCCTCGTTGCTCAGAACAGTGGTAGCTGTTATTGATTGTACTTTTTAAGTCAAATCATAGGGATCCGCTACAAATGTAAGTCTGGTTGTACGAACCACTTTTATCGCTACAGTAGTTTTAGCGAACTGTATTCTCCAAGTATCGTAGCAATAAAGGTGTTTCATGAAATGGACTTAAACACTTGCAGCGGGTCGCTAAAATTTTACTTAAAATCAATTGTACCTACAACCGTTCTGTGCAGCGGGCCCAGATTCTCTAGTGTTCTGGGGCAATTCGTTCCATAGTCTGGCATAGAACCTTTCTGGAATGACCTGTTCCATTTGTTGTCGTTCTTGGTGATGGAACAGTGCTGCGACTGGTTCCCTGCCTGGATTGTGTTGCTCGAACATCCCATTCAGATGGTAGCCAGTCCTTGTGGAGCGTAGTAGACACCATGTGAGGATCTTGAATGCGATTGTAAACCAGAGCAAATCATTTAACATTTGGTGTGATAAGTTCATACTTCTGAGCTCGGTTTATTTCCATCCTCGAAAGTCTGACCATTAGGCCTACTTAACATCCGTCAAATCGTCGGGATTTCGAGATTGTGTCTTTTCATACGTGATGACATGAACATGTTGAGCACAAATGTTTAAGCACAGAGTTGGGATTGACAATTATGGTCGCCAATCCGAAGTTCTTTTGTTTTGGGCTAACATGTTCTTTGAACTAAGCATGGATCTCTAGCGCAGTCTATCATCATTCAGCTTAGAACGGTTAGTCGACATCCTGTATTTGATCATCCTAATTAAGTTCGTGAACAATTCTTATTATCTTAGGACTTCCTGATGTTATACTGCATTTCTTTAGTACATCGATAATATTTCCAACGGATGATTACGACATGGGAGAGTATGTTTCGATGATGGTATTGTATGTGATCCACACAATTTGGTCTGGAGAAAATTCATCCAGTGATCAGTGACTATTAAATACCAAAATATTAGTAATTCTAGAAAGCACACTATGTCTACTGTTGTATTAGAGCCTTGCTTGCCGTTATTGGTGGCAAAATCAACGTAGGCCTCCTGTCTAACACCAATACTGTCTCTTTCTTATCTGATGAAGACGGCTTTGCAAACAACTCATCACCACCTTCATCGATCTCTTCAATTTTGGAGGCATTCAGAACCGACAGGGGCTTGTGCTTAGTTCGTGTCCTTCTGTCCGGAGTGTTATTCACAGCGTCTTTTATTTTACCGTAAGTCGACGAACTATCCGATGCCGTGTCACTAAGCACTTCCTGTGCGTTCCGTCTTTGGTCTTGTTTATTGTCTTTATCTATCCGTTTCCGGAAGAATTCTTCGACTTTGCGGGTCATCGTGTCGGCGTCCAATATGGCACCGTTCGCGATGCTGTCGTGAAGTAACCTTTGAATTTTCCGCATCCTTCTGACCTTTGGATGTCGAAACGCAATGTACGCCTCGACGTCTCTCGACATGGAGTGCAGCGGGGCGCCGTCGTACACGCCGTACTGTCCTCGATTACTCTCCATCCCTCGCCGTCTCATTTCCAGACACTTCTGCAGAACTTTCTTTCTGACTAGGTTCCGTCTAACAGTCATGGCGTTTTTCACGTAGCGGAACGAAGTCTCGTACTTCTCACGAGAGAGACAACTCTCGTATACTTCCGTTTTCGTTTTGAGAATATCGTTTATGACGCAGATGAATTTCCGGTGACGGTCTTCCTGTCGTCGGACCAAACCGTAGCGTCCTTCGTCCATTCTTAAGAGAAATTTGTCCAGGGGATATAAGGTCAGAATACCTTGTCTTGTTCGCTCAACTTGTCTTCTGACGGTGTAATCAGTAGGTTGACGCCAGTAGAAGTACTAAACCTGCCAAACAAAGCGATATTTTAGATTTTATGCGTACAGTTGTATCAGCGAAATCATAGTCTATCGTATGTATCACCAAAACAGTATGTCTACTGTTCAAGTACATCGCCACGAACCGATAAACAAGTATAGATGTTTAAGATCAAAGTGTGTACTACCTACCACAATGAATATTCAAAGGCACAAGCTTTGTTAAACCTCAGGAATGTCTTGCGAAATAAAATTTTAAAAAACTCATAAGATTGACATAGTGTCTGAGCTGGGAGCAAACACATTGATAAATAGGTGTTTTCGTGTACATAGTCTAACACAGCAGAACATAATTAGCTATAAAACATTCTTGAGAGCTTCATAACGCAAACATTCACTCTAGAACAACACTGCACATAAACCAGCTACCACGCCGCCGAATATATATAGGTTGGTAATATCAATTTGATCTATCATAAGTTGTCTTGCGAATTGCAACATAGACATTAATATCATTTGGTGGCTACCTTAGAGCATATTACATATATTATCTACATCACCATATTGACTATTCATACAGTATACTCACTATTTAACTAGTAATGTCCTTATTCTTTATCTCACGACTGTCTTCTTCTGTATAGTTAACGGAACAGTTCGCACTTGACGAATTCGAACGGTGGTTATAAATCACTGAACTATCCTTTATAGGTAACGCATTGTTATTTGCGTCAATAACAAGAACCCTGGCCCTTCGCAGTCAAACACTGTACTTACCGTATGTCAATAGAGCGCATAGGCTTGTTTTCCGTTGTTGGAATATATCCCACCGCGGAACGTAAATACCCTTATGTCAAACGTATAGTTCTATCAAATTTCCGCTGCACGACTCGCATTACAAATTTTGATGGATTCACGGATGATATGTCGTTAAATTTCATTGTGTCACAATGACAGTTGGCAAGCTACCAGATTTTAGCGTTCATTTGAGATTAGACGAATGCGCTTCGTTGAATCTGCTGACAATTTTATCAGATATAGCAAAACAATGGAAAGATGATAGAGGTAGAGTTGGAACATAATTGTTGTGTTCCCTGGTGACAAACGTCAGCTGTTAATATACACACGCAGATATACATGCACTGAGAGAGAGAGAGAGGGAGAGAGAGAGAGGGAGAGAGAGAGAGAGAGAGAGAGAGAGAAAGACGCAGAGAGAGATACACAGACACACGGAGATTGTGTGTGTGTGTGTGTGTGAGAGAGAGAGAGCGAGCGAGAGAGAGACGCAGACAGAGAGACGCAGACACACAGCAAGAGTGTGTGTGTGTGTGAGAGAGAGAGAGAGAGAGAGAGAGAGAGAGAGAGAGAGGCAGACAGGCAGACAGACAGACAGACATAATCATGGACAAATAGACTATATCCGACGTCTACATGTATTCTGCACTTGAACGGTCCTAATAATAAATTAATTGTTACCATGGTATCAGATGGCGAAAATACATTGTTTCACTAGAAATCATACTGATTGAAATGACGCAGCACTATATGTTCAGCGGTTGTTATTACATGCATATTTATAACTAGTCATGGTAACTGGCACTAACTGCCTTGAACGCTAACTGCCTTGAACACTAACTGGACTGTTGGTGAGAATAAGACAGGTATAGGATTTGTTTACAAACATTAATTCTACACTTGGTTAATTTGCGAGTGTCATTATGTTGTAAACAGTATTCAAATATGACCATCGCCTAGCATACTAAGAAGTGGAAAATATACTCATGATCAAAAGAAAGTACACAAAATCGAAATGCCTAAATTAAATATAATGTTTCTATAGAGATATTGTTTATTATCAAGTTAATCGTAATTGTTGAAAAATACAATATTATATATAGCTAGTATTTTCGTTACAAATAAAGTACTTATTAAAAACTTAATAAGTAAATTTGTGTTTGATCTATGTAAACTTGTATTATGTATCTTTACCACTGTTTCGAACTTATTTTGCACATTACATTTGCGCGTGTGTACCGGGCAGTTCTGTCTGTGACTATCTAACTCGTTAGCCAATCAAATCTACAGCAAATGACCTTCAGCCCCCCACTGCTAACTCGTTAGACAATCAGATCTACAACATCTGACTTTCATCCCCCTTGTGTATTCAGAACAAGGTTAGTTAACCCCTTTGTTATTAATTCTCGTCCACCATTGTGTTCGTAAGAAAACAGTTAGCATCGATACAGTTTATATTTCATTGCCGTTTACCGAATGCCGTGTCATATTCTGGTGCTGGGACACAGTTTTGTACATCGTTTAGACACGTTCACGGGGCAGCGGGGCCACGGAAATCTTAATTTGGACCCTCTGGTGCGTGTTTCTTTCCTTGGTGTTGGAGGGCTGACAGTTCGACGTGCGGGTCGGACGATTCGGGCCATTCGCGGGATCCAGCTGGATGCCATTATATTGGACTTAGGGGCGAATGATCTGGACAGTACGACTCGACCGTACCCTGCTTTTCTAGCTGCTGACATGGTGGACTTTGCGGACCCACTCTTGGTGCATACGACCGTGGTATATATCGTGTCTGCGTATCACTGGGCGTAGCCAATGAGGGCCTACTACGAGCAGCAGCTGTCTGGTTTCAACTAGACATTACGGCGGATATGCCGTAGTTTACGGCAGGTGGTATTCTGGCCACACCGGAACTTGGCACTGCAGTGGCAGTCTTTTTTTATGCACGGACGGCGTGCATTTCAACCAGCGTGGACTGCCGAGGTATTTTCGCAGCACACCTGTGCATGCCGGGCCGTTTGTGACAGTGCCACTGATTGCGACAGGTAGGTCGATTGGTGGGTGCAGGGTGTTATCATGTTGGCACCAACTTTCGTAGTGGGGGTCTGACATGTTCTGGCACCCTGTACGTAGGGTAGCGCTATGTTGTGGGATATATCAGTGTTTCCTACCTATACTGTGTTGTGTCCCATTCGCTTGTTTATATACATCTTTGCGATGGGGACTGTATTCCATTCCGACCTGCTACGACCATGTCTGTGCACGGTGTGGAAGTGGACACGGTTCGTAGGGAGATCCGTCTGCCGGAGGACAACCAAAGACCAGCTGATACGACTGAAACGTGCTAAGAAGACTACGTTACTGCGTCTACAGTCTATAATCGGGCTCCTGAACTTTGCATGTCTGGTGGTCGTACCGGGACGAACTTTCATACGACTCATGATAACTTTGACATGTGGGTTATCTAAGTCACTACATCATGTCCGCCTGAATAAGGAAGCAGATGCCGATATCGATATTTGGCTGTGCTTTCTTGACGCATTCAACGGGCGGACAGTGTTACAACACCAGATATGGATTTCGGCGACAACACCCCACTTTTACACTGACGCCGCAGGGTATGCGGGTATCCTGGGGTCCCGGTGGTTTGTGGGTGAATGGCCGGAAGACTGGAAGTCGTGTTCTTATGCACTGTTGGAACTGTTTCCCATTGTTACGGCTATTGACGTATGGTCCTTACCCAACAAATGTATAATTTTTCACACAGATAATATGTCCATCGTAAACATTATCAATTCCTAAACGTCCAAAGATGTACTCATCATGTGTTAAGTGCGTAGACTAGTAGTTAGTACCATGTTGCATAATATCATGTTTCGAGCGGTCCATGTTGATAATACCACACCCGACTAACTGTCACGTTTTCAGGTATAAAGGGCCAGGGAAATGCTCCCGGACTCCCATACAGCTTCCGGCAGCACTGCTTCCAGCACGTACTCTGCAGCAGACATCTTACAGGTACAAAGTTGTCTGACAGTACAAGACGGGCGTATACAGCTGCCATAACGGCGATTTACGGTTACATCCGCCGGGCACAAAGCCGAGCACGTCAGCGGCACCCTACTACAATGCAGTGGTGAAAGCCATGTTCCTGTTAGCATTGTTGCGTGTGGTAGAGTTCACCACCACCAACGCCAGCCACCGCCATACGCTGCAATATGACAAAATACAGTTACAATCGAGAAGGTCTACGTACTTGCAGTACAGTCGGCGTTCACCTACGGTGTTGCATATTGCTGCACAACCAGGGGGGCCTCTGTCCTGTGACGTCCTTCTGTAACTATGCCGCCATGAGGGATACATCTAAGGGTCCCTGTATATCTTTCCGGACGGGACGCCGGTGACCCGTTCATTCTTCATCAGCCAGTTGAATACGGCATTAGGATGGGAAAATCTGGATCCCAAAAGGATACAAAGGACATGCTTTCCGACTGGGTGCTGCTACCACAGCAGCAGCTAAGGGGATGTCGGAATCTCAGATCGAGGCCATGGGGAGATGGCACAGCAAAGCTTACAAGAAGTACATCCGTATCCCAACATTGACGGGCATATGAAAGGTCGATGGAATTTGACACTAAAACTACAATGTATTTCGAAATAATGATGCTTTAACATTAAAGAATACTAATTGATGCTACTATCGGGATTTCCAACAGGGTTGGATCCGGATTGATTAATACTGAAAGTAGTCCATTGACCACCATTAGAAGTAATGGGGTGATTTATAGTTGTAGTATTTGCTTTGGCTGTATAGGGTACTACCAGCCAATTAGTACCATGTTATTGTTCTTCGCTCGGGTGGGGAGTCTGTGACTGTGACATTTTTTGTTACATGTCATATTACGTACTTTGTAGTACCCATGTGATATATTCTTAGCTATCACGTGGGTATATAATTAAGATTGATATGTCGAATAATTCGGTCTTTTTCATATTTAAATCAGTGTGAAAAAAATCCTAGCTCACTCAGTACATTACATGATACATACACAAATACATTTATCATGAATAGTGTGCGTGTTTCGTAAAACATGTGTATCATGCAGTTCACAATCACCACGGTTCTTAAATCAGTCCGGTGAAAGCATACAGTTCAGTTGCAAAGAAAAACACGTTAAAATGCAACGTTTTACTCATCAAGGGCGACAACGCGACATTGGAACCTGATACTAGTATGCAATAATTGCTACGTTTGCTTGCACAAAAACAACAATAATTATGCAGTAGGATGCACCGGTAAGGGTATACTGGTGTCGCCATGGACTGTCCTCGGATTGATTTTCCGAAGGTTACAATCCCCTGGGAAGACCGCCGCCTTGGAACTTTACACTCACGTAACAGAGGTTCATAACTGTGACGTCATCTGCAAGGTCTTCAGGGTCGTCGTGTTAGTCATAACACGTTGTCATATAGACTCCATACTGCAGGAATCAGTCAAACACTCCGAGCAAATCCATTAACGTTAAGACATCGTCGTTTGAGATTGCGTTTGGCATTACGTGTAAAAATACGTTATTTTGAGTGTACTTACTGTGTATATTATATTACTATGTCATATATCTCATATATCCCACGTAAAATCTATTTAATTACTTTCTTTTTATCTTGAGTATATAAATTTGCGTTCAAGTGCACCCTCGTGTTTGTGTTTGATAACAGGAAACAGAGGTGAGCGTGCGTTGTCCTTTTCCCGGTCATATATTTTGACCGGCCATAAATGCAAGTAGGATTTCCGGATTCCAGAAATAAAATCGATAACAGGAAACTTTATTTTGATAACATCTACTGTTGAAAAGATTGCCCAAGCATATGGTTGAAAATGTTTATTATTCACGATATGTATATTGACGCTGTTAAATTATAAATCGGAATTTCGGATATGCAAACTGTTCGTCGTTTGAGTGTTGACGTATCCGGACGATCTGTATACCACATGCAGGGATATCACATTGTTATTCTATCTTATTTGTTTTTCTTTGCGATATAACAAATACGTATACACGATGTATTGTAATATCATTGAGATGATTAGCTATAGATCTAATTGTTGCTTTGATATCTTACATCAGATGGTATCGACACTAATTGATAGTGCAATGGCCGCTAGGTATGTTTGACCAAATTTAGCTTACTAGTATTTACCTGTGAATACGTATTATACTTATGCTATGATGAATGATATATTTTAGTAATAGTATACACGGAATATTTAATATATACTCAACAAAATAAATTAAGGGCCGCTAGCTACTTTGAGGGAACTTAAACCGAATATCAGAACTCGTCTTGAGGATGGGGGACATGGTGCCATTCTTCTTCCAATGTCTTTGCAAGTGCTTGAAGAGTACCTGAAGCCTGGAGGCGTTTGGACATTCTTCGAATTCGTGGTTAAGATTTACATGTCCTAAAGCCTACTGACCATTAATTAATTTTGTTGAGTATACATTCCTCAGCATTGAAATTTCACCCCGCTCCGTACAATCATTCACCCTACTACAATGCAGAAAGCGCAATTTTGCTGTTTTGTGTGAAATGCTATTAACTATGGTATTGTTTTATACGAGTGTGTTTTATCGTAAGTATCTCATAGAAATAGAAAATAAAGAGAAATACTTTTCTCATAATTCACTAATGGCCAGTTGAACTATAGTAGATGTGTGACACCACTTTAGTTGGACTATAGTTGAACTATGGGTAGTGATCAAACTCAGGGTGGGTGGTTGTGCAGTGGTAGAACGTGAAAGTTATCGTGAAAGTTATCGTTCCGACGCGATATTAATAGGATATGTGGCAATGCAGTTATCATCCTTCGTCTGTCAGTACCAGCCGATGCTCGCGGGTTTACTGCAACATTCAGCGCTACGGATGTTGCAGGTTTCCTCCTGCCCTAAAACTGTC
>JAUTBT010001338.1:0-10705 GCA_032361225.1 Lepetodrilus schrolli | reverse complement strand
GAATTAGTTCGAGGTTGACAAATTAACCTTGAATACCTCGAACGTTTCCAACCTCGAACATTTCCTGGTATACGGTAGTAACTTCATATCACAGCAAGTGATAATATGATAATTCATTCTGCAGATATGGCAGTAATTATTCCATCCCCATGGATCAATTTCTCATACAATAGAATGTTCATATATAGAGTTATCCATGATAGAACAAAGACCAATTCAAATTAATAGATCAATGAATGTTTATCATATGAAACATAATGGCCACATAATTGTTGAAAGAGATCTAATTATTGATCACCCATTCTAATCTGATTTCACAACACGCTTCGATGCCATGGACATCAAGATGAAACCTCTTTACTGATACCCAGTAGTGACAATCATTGATTATTACGTGTAGAAATGAACACCCATGATAACAAAATTCTAATTCTCAAAGTATTGACTTAGCCCGAATAGTTACAAGATCCACTAACTGTTCCATGACTTAGAAAATAAGGTAGTATCAATACGTAATGAATTATATATAGAAGAAAACATCTCTAAAAAGGAATACAATGAAAAGTGTTAACCTGTAAGTTGAATATACCCGGTATTAGATCAATAATAACTAAAATTTATAGTTCTACAATTTTTAAAGATTCTACGAGATGATTCTGGGTACGAAATGGTGCTCGATCTAACGATGTCATTGAATGGTTTCAATCAGGGTTCTGTTGCTCAGAACAGTTGCAACTACAATTGATAATAAGTTAGATTTTCGGAACCCGCTACAAATGTAAGTGTGGTTGCACTAAACACTTTTATCGCTTCAATAGTTTTAGCTAACCATATATGTTTTCAAGTATTGTAACGATAAAAGTGTTTCTTGCAATGGACGAACTTGCATTTGTAGCGGTGCCCTAAATTTGGACTTACGATCAATCCTAGCTACAACTGTCCTGTGCTCCCGTTCCACAGAACGATCGTAGCGCTACGAGAGTTCTGTGGAACGAGTCCATGGTATGGGCAATACATTGCATGAAACACCTTCTTTTCGCAACAATGCTTGAGAATCTGGTTAGCTAAAACTACTGTGGCGATAAAAGTGTTTTGTGTAAACAGACTTTCCCTTGTAGCGGGTCCCAAAAATATTGACTTACACTCAAATGTAGTTACAACTGTTCTGAACAACGGGGCCCAGAACAGTTGTAGCTACAAGTGATTGTAAGTCAAGTTGTATGGACCCACTACACGTGTAAGTCCATTACTTAGCTATATGATTAGCTAAATCTATTGTAGCGATACAAGTGGTTCGTGCAACCAGACTTACATTTACCTCTATAGCTTTCTTGCAAGTCCCCGTTCTTCGAGGTCCTTCTAAATCTGGGAACATTATCGTTCGTCAGCTGTGAGAACAAACATGAGAGCATACTTGATGTTTTCCCACATACCACGTCCTTATCGAATTTCGCAGAAGTAATTTTAGCGTAAGTACCGATAACAATAAAGAAGCGGAAGCATGTAAAGTGTTTTCTTTTGGACATTGCAAAAAATGACGTATGACATCCATGCAGGAATGGAACCAAAACGCTATGACCACAGTGTCCAGCCTACTAAAAGAAGAAACCTACGTGTAGTATCACAACTTCCAGCAGACTGGTCAAGATCTGAACAGTGTTCCAAATGAAAAAGAAAAGAGTAAAATGGTTCTACATTGCATGATTACTTTACACAGTATACTGGTCTACATTGCATGATTACTTTACACAGTATACTGGTCTACATAACATTACTTTACACAGTATACTGGTCTACATTACATGATTACTTTACACAGTATACTGGTCTACATTGCATGATTACTTTACACAGTGTAATGGTCTACATTGCATGATTACTTTACACATTATACTGGTCTACATTGCATGATTACTTTACACAGTATACTGTTCTACATTGCATGATTACTTTACACAGTGTAATGGTCTACATTGCATGATTACTTTACACAGTGTAATGGTCTACATTGCATGATTACTTTACACAGTATAATGGTCTACATTGCATGATTACTTTACACAGTATACTGGTCTACATTACATGATTACTTTACACAGTGTAATGGTCTACATTACATGATTACTTTACACAGTATACTGGTCTACATTACATGATTACTTTACACAGTATACTGGTCTACATTACATGATTACTTTACACAGTAATGGTCTACATAGAATATCATACTCTTAATGGAATGATTAAACACTCACATCTTGTAATACTGTAAAACGGATATTATTCGAGGCTAAATAAATTCAAGATTTTGTAAAATTTAAGTATTCAGGATTTGTAGAATTCGCGTTGTCCATTTTATTTAATTATTATTTTTTTAATTAAAAAAATTAATTAACGTCATTTAACGAGTTCATAAACCTCAGTTCCTACTCACAAGCTAACCTGTTAAAATCACACGTTGTTACGTAACTATAATCCAATCAAACTGAACAAGGCATTGTCTAGATGGCATAGACTACTGGTAGTTCTTTTCATTTTTTAATTGGGGTGTATACCGCTTTCAGGTTGGTTGGTTGATTTGGGGTTTAAAGCCACTTTCAAGATTGTTTTCACTCACATCATGGCTTGCATGCATATGTACTGCTTGTACTAGTCTGGATTTCCACCAGTTTTTAGAGGGCTAGCTCACTTGGAGGTATATCATGTTGCAGATAGAACATGAATACACCACTCAGACACAGTATACTGACTGCGAGCCGACCAGTCCTTGCTTTACGCCGTTAATGCTGAGCGCCTAGCAGGGGAACAACAAGTACCATCTTTTATGACGCTACCGGGGATCGAACCATTACGCCACGGAGCCGTCCGGCTTTTAAGATTATTTCACTTGTATCACAGCTTGTCAGTTTATGACAGGATGAAACCCACAACATCCGTAGCATTGAATGTAACAGTAAACCTGCGAGTACCGACAAGTACTACAGTAAGACATACAGACAGATAACACGCAGACAGATACAATATTTAACGGACAATTATTGACGGACCAACGGTATCAACTGCAATGCCATGGTAAATACAGCGAATCCTATCAAATCAAGTTAATATAAACAACGACGACAATGTTACAGATTGCTTCGGCTTTCAAATACAATTTTATTAACGTTCATCATTTCACGATCTAGTCATTTCCCGCATAAGTAATGGTTCAGTGGCTATAAAGTCTTCACATTGAAGAAGGTTAACTATGATCTGTTATGCATAACTGGAACCAATTTTAATATATTTAATTTATTTTAGCTATGACCCTCTTTTATTTCAAGCAGTTTTATCTATCTATGTAACAGTTATGATAACTAATTTCTATGGCTAACAGGAAAAGGAAGGTTACCCATGGTGAGCAGAGATTCCCGGGAACCATCCATCTGGTTACTGGGCCTTGTTCCATAGAACAATCGTAGCGCCACAAGAACCTTACTTCCTCTAATAGGTTGCAAATATTTCATGCATTGGAATTTGTCGTTAGGAAAATTTGTCTTTCAGAATATGTGTAATTTACTGGCCAGTTATTGGTTATAAATAGTAATTCCACTTTATTTGATAAGTACAGTATCTAGCACTTCAAAATATAGCCAGGTTTATTCCCAAGAGTGCTAATTTCTGATATTTGTAAGGCTACAAGTCGAATGACAGCTTTAATTTAACAGGGCAGATATTCAGCAGATCTATAGTGACGTCAGATCACTTCCTGTCTGGCAATTTCGAACAAGTGAATTTGTGTATTTTTCTTGATTTTTCTTTTACTGGGAAAGTGAACTTTGCAATAATGTATATAAGTTGGTATTTGACTCGCTGGTTCCATAGTTACACTTAAATATGTTAATACTGGAGCCTATGTGAGTTTATTTTTCCGACTGTCGTAGTGCTATGATCATTCTGTGGGACACGACGCAGAATGCCAGGTGTAGTCCCTGCCCAGTTAACATCCGTACCCACCATGGGAACGTCATGATATCAACCTTTTAACAACACTGAGGAATAATATCCAGTGTCTCAAATAATTTGGCCATCAGATTTTGAGTAACACCGGGGCTCTCCTGTACGAAATGCCATCACTCTGAGGTAACCTTGTAGTGACTCAAACCATACAACAGTCAATCAGCACCATTACTAAGGTTGGTGTTAAAGTTAATTTAGTGTTGCGCTGTACAGTAAATTCCTGGACATGACAGTGATTATGATTGTTAAATATGAATTTGCACTGGCAGGAATAACCATATTCAAGTCCATGGTAATGTTTTGTTACTTCTTTTTAAATAAAACCCCTAAAATAAAAGAAATGAAACCACTTCGTGGCACTTGATTCGTGCAATACTTTCCCACATCGCAAATATACCTATAGGCCCTACGTTTATTTTATCATCGCTAAACTGTACGCTCTTTGAAGTCGAAAAAAATAGGGTAAGTAGAATGTTTAGGCTTATAGACTGGCTCCCTGTCCTATTTCCGAGTTGTTCTACATGCGGTCTTTGAGACGGTTACCCATACTACATTTGACATGCGCAGAAGACTATGCACGTCAAATGAATGTAGGGGTTCCTGTTGTTCGCAGTTGTGGAGTGAATGTGTACTAGAAGGTGGAAATTCCACTAACATATAGGCCCTATACATAAAATATAACATACATAGAAACATATAGGCCATATACATCAAATATAACATACATATGAACAAGCAAATTTGCCCAGTATGCCGGTAAATGAAGTAAAGCCGTCGTTCAATGCACCACCTCGTGACTGCTGAGTGCATGCCCTTTCAGAATGTTAAGATGTACTAGTATTATTCCGGGTGAGCACGACCCGCTTCAACCCAGCCTAGATAAAACTGCCCCCACCTCCACCCCCCACCCCCCAGCAGAGAGTTAAAAGAAAGAGAAAGGAATGTTGTTGTATACGTATTTGAATATTTGTGCTTACCTTCACTGCTTTCGTGATCGTGATCGCGATCGCGATCGAACAAGACAGTGAGTTTGCCTGAAACACGTCAATATATAATATTATAAACGATGGTAACGTGTGCGTGTGTGTGTGTGTGTGTGTGTGTGTGTATGTGTATGTATGTATGTATGTGTATGTATGTATGTATGTATGTATGCATGTATGTATGTGTGTATGTATGCATGTATTTTCCTTTATACTAGTATATTCCTATGATGTCTCTTAAACTCACCGCACAGGCCATTCAAACAGAGTGAGAAATCGTCTGTGCAGTTACTACAGCTTTCGTCACCCTTGGTAAATGGGTGCAGACCTTCAATGTTGCCTCTGTGGTAAAAAAATAAAAATAAAGTCGTGCTGTAGTCCGGGTGTACTGTAAATACGGGTATGCGCCATGTTTTTACTATAGCAGGAAGTGATGTTTTACTATAGCAGGAAGTGACGTAAACCTCCATATACGTCCGGATTACCGGTACGACCCTTTCGTAAAACGTATGTCAACTGTGCTATATATACCAGACTGGAATTGTATATTGTGTGTTATATTACACACAATGCTGAGGAATATAAAATAGCATTATTTGAAATATGAAACCCACTCCGTAAGTCCTCATGTTTTCAGTATACCCACCCTGGTCCGTACAGACATATGAACAGGTAGCCGCCATGTTTCCCCCAGGTGATATCGTTCAACACCGGGCACCACTCAACAGCGCAGCCTACGGCGTGCGTATTAGCCCACACTATCTACAAACAGAGGATTAGGCCCCGAGATTACGAAACTTTATTTTGCGTACAAATTCATGCTCAACTCAAGGTTTTCTCATAAATCTCCATATAAAATTTCAGCTTGAGCATGAAATAGTACTCAAAAAAAGTTTAGTAATCTCGGGGTCGAGTGTGTCACGCGAATCAGGAACACCGAGCTCCGTATGAACAGGCCCCGAGATTACGAAACTTCTTCGAGCACAAACTCATGTTCTACTCAAGGTTTCGTTCACAAATCATATATAAAAGTTGAGCTTTAGCATGAAATCCTATTCAAAACGTTTCGTAATCTCGGGGCCAGTAATATGCTTGAGAAGAGAACAATGTAAGGTCCCAACATCGTCAACTGAGGGTTTTGGAAACACTGCTTGTTGATATACTTCCAGTAAGAGTCGAGAACAATCAAGGAGGGGAATTGAAATGTTTCGTGGTGTATGAGTTAGTGAATTATTGTTTTACGTCACGGCGGGAATCTTTCACCCATACGCAACGAGGAATGATTAATTATGAAATAAATGAGTAAAAAATTAATTGCAGCACGAAAGACATGATTGAGAATAAAGAATGATATGCTAACTATTGATGAAATGGAATAGAATTAAGTATGCAGAAGTGAAAGATTAAAACTTATGATACAGACCAATCTCTTTTAAAAACGAGACGATGAGAGGCCCGGGAACCTGGGTGAACAAATGTTTAAGGTTGGGCGAAGAGTAAAAACCGGCACGCTGAGTTGCAAAGTCCACAGTCAAGCAAGATATGCTTGACCGTGAGGTCCTCGTCACATCCAACGCACCGAGGTTTATCCTCGCCCTTTAAAATATAACAATAAGTGAAAAAAGTATGTCCTATGCAGCATCGTCGCAGGACTGTTTCATCCTGACGACAATACACACCAGACAAAGGCGTGAAACCAATGCGATGTTGAAAATGGGGCAATTTGTTGTGGACTAATTTGATTGCCGTAGCGAATTAATATATAATGTGATGTTGTGTTTACTATCGCTATATGAAATAAACTGTGGTGTATGAAATAAACTGGAACTCTCTTCACATTCAGACTGACCTGGGTGTAGTGCCAGCAGACTTTGTTACACTCTTGCGATTGAAACTGATAGCTGTCCTTCTCCTCCGCCCAGGTTCTGACTACCATGTCGAAGTTGACTTTGCCTGAAATTTAAATACTTGCACAGTTGATACCATTCTTCTTCTTTTAATTCGCTATATATACATTTTATAAACTATTAATTATTGTCTGCAGTAACAGATTGCTGTAACAGATAAGATAGGCTACGTGTAGCAGCCGCGGTCTGTAACGAATCCAATCAACGTCGGCATACGCTGACACACCTCTTACGCATTAGAACTCGAAGTTCTCTACGGATACCAATATCAGAGTGGAATCCGCAGTTTGAGGATCTCAATTCATGTTTTAGACAGTTGTCGCATTTGCAATAAGTATATTTTTAATAACGGCGAAAGTTGAATAGGCCTGCAACAGCTGTGCACATCTATTGGTGAGTGGATGAGATTTCGTTATTACTATTTGTTTTAATTGGGGGTTTAGAGCCGCTTTCAGGATTATTTCACTTATATCACGGCTTGCCCGTTTATGGCAGCAGGAAACCCACAACATACATAATGTTGCAGTAGCCTAAACCTGCGAGCACCGGCTGGTAATTACAGACCAAGGATGGTAACTGTATTGCCACGGTACAAACAGCGCATTCTATCAAAGTGGATGAGATAATAGGCTACATATAGTGCATACCTGAGGAGATGTAGACATTCTCGGTGACCGTGTCGAAGCCCTTTACGGAGCTCTTCAGTTCCCGCTGAGCGTTTCTCGTCCACTCGCAAGTCTCCGCCGCCTCGCTCGCCGCAGCTGCCAGACCCTTGTGCCATTCCTGCAAGGGAGACAATCCATCCCGTGACTCGCTTGCAAGTTGTCCCTCCTTGGAGGAATGGCACCGTGGTCTTCTTGCACAGACCTGTCCCGTGACTTAACATTCATGTAAAGCTTGTGTACGAATACCACGCTGCCATTCCTTCAGGGGCGACTACTATTCCGCTGCTGCATTTCAATATGTTAATGTACGGTCTGTGTAGGAATACCACGGTGTCATTTCTGCAAGGGCGACAACTATATTCCGTGGCTTAATTTGAAGAGCACAGCCCATGTTTACAAGAATACCATATATATTCAATTAATTACTCCTTTGTTATAACACGACCTCCATTAGGAACTGGTATGGTGTTGACGTAGCCTATATTGGCGCACTCACCATGGCTCTCATGTCAGTAGCCATCTCCTGCCGCCTGATCTCATTGTGGGTTTCAACCACCGCCTTTTGTTGTGATGACGTCAGTTTTATCCTTTTCCCGGTAGATGCACGCTATCCTCGGGAGAGAAAGCTAATATTTATTCACCATAATAGAAGGGTATTGTTATTCTCAGATTTGAAAGGCGTGCAATATGAAAAAAAATGCATGCAACATCATAAGATATGCAAGATTGTGACACAGCTGTCAGACATATTATGTTAATGTTTTGATATACTTATTTTATGATTGTGTCTTTGTTGTAATCTACTTCCGTTGCTTTTTTATGTGGATCGTCCAACAGATTTTGCTATTACAAGTCATTATCTGAAAAATTTCTGAAAAATATTGACGCCCTACTTATATATGATAACGACTTGCTTTCTACGACTACGTGTGTCACGAAAGGTCCGTGCGTAATAGAAAGGAGGCAGATTCCATTGCGTAATGGTCCGGGCCCAGTTATTCATAATGTGATTAGCTTTAAAACAATACAGCACAACAAAGCCTTTTGAAAGAAATATAATACGTGGATGAATATGAACATATTTACTAATATGAAGAAATTATTGTGAATTTTCATTATATAAAGTCAACTTAAATAATCACGGTTTGCTGACATATTTCATGGTCAAACGTATTTTACCTGAAAGTATGTATATACATTTGATTGTCTACACAATTATATTGGGTAACAAGTTACATTTGCTGCATGCCCCACTGTATATAGACTATGTACACTGACTATAGAACAGAATACTGTGTGTGTGTAAAATACAAAATCTAGAATCTAGAATCATAGCAATATTCCTTTGTGGTCTCTGACGTGAAGTATTACCCTTTTCAATAAAATAGGCCTATGCATGAAAACCACCTAGGATATATATTCAGGATAACTGGTGCAAAATGAAAAGTACCAAATTTTATTAATTAATACTACTGGGTATTATAAGCATTGTTACAACTTCACGCACATGAGCAGCGTGTTATACTATTTAATAGTTAAAATTTGGTATTTTGTTATAACATCAGTTACTGTCAAACAGATTGCCAAGGAGCATAACATACGATTATCTTCTAGTATTACCAAGCTAAAATATACCTTACTTTGGTATATTGTTATGTCCTGTTCGTGATTCCCAATTTCTTAATAAAATTACCACCAGCAATACAAACGTATAATACTCTTGATGCTCTTAAAACCAATATGGCCGCCGTAACTCGCCAATATATTATTCCGTGCAAATTCACATGCATAATCAAAACCGTTTAAGTTACTTTCAGACTGCAGGGTACCATTGAAACAAATATGTCTACCTCAAGTCATCAATATTTCATTCCGTGCGATTTCTCGATTTGTAAGCGCGCGTGCATACACCAGGCCCCGAGATTACGAAACATTTTTAGTACGATTTCATGTTCAACTCTTGTTCACAAATCCTCATATAAAATTTGAGCTCAAAGGGTTTCGTAATCTCGGGGCCAGAGTCGCAATAGTCAGTTGAATCTAGGTAATGTACCATGTTAATTTAAATTAAAGTAGAATAAACTCCTAAAACTCGTCAATATCTTTGCACGAGGTTTGGTCTCGGCGCTACCGCGTCACGAATCAACCCACGCGGGAAAATATTGACGAGTTTTCGAAGTTTATTCTTTACACAACCCACTTTATACGATAGATTTCCATACTGTTGTGGATTCCAGAAATGTTTTAGCCCTCTCCCTGCTGACTGAGGTACGGCACGGATGCATCTCCGGTTTCATGAAGAGAGTTAAAGAGGAACAAGATTTTGAGGAAGGCATATTTAGAAAACTGACAGATACTTATTGCGAAACTTGACCTATTCCAGCAGATCTCAACATTGACACCCGTTCAATTCGGTAGGCCCTATACGGTAGAAGGTAATTTCCACATAGGAGTATACACCCTGGCGTACAGTGTCACTGTCTTGTTCCATTGGAACTAATTTATCTTATAAGAACTGATATTAACGACATATAGGATCACCCACCTGCACTCTCATCTTCTGTCTTCGGATCTCATCGTGAACTTCATGCACTTCCTGCTCCTCTGCAGGCGTCAGCATGGGTTCCTCGATATATGACCTCTTCCTCCGTGCTAAGTATCGCGAGTGTGGGACACGGGTTGACCCGACCACAGACAGGAAGAACATTGCTATCACGAAGGTTGTCGAGGCTCCAGGCATGTCTGTTTAGCAAGGATATAATATACTACAAAGTATACATTGTTGAAGTCTAGGTCGAATTGGCAAACAAAGTGTTCGTTAAGGACACCAAAGAGGTCCAAGGACAGAACCTTGTGGAACACCACACAGTGAGCGGAACAGTTTGATCAATTTGAACAAATGGGACATAAAGAGGAGCAACCTTGAAGGACACATGGCAATGCCTCCAGAATCAGCTGCCTCCCTCAATATGTTTTAAAGTGCACAATTCAAGGCTGTTTCTGTACTGTGACGTTCTATGTACAGATTGGAATTCATCGGACAACTGGGACGTCTTGTGGTGGTCAAATAGTTTTTACTGACTTTTGATCTAAATATATCTAACCAGCCATCTACTAGTATTTATATCTATCCACCTATCTGTATCTATCT
>JAUTBT010001337.1:0-10707 GCA_032361225.1 Lepetodrilus schrolli | reverse complement strand
GAAAACAATTATTTTCGCCGATTAATTTATGTGTCCGAACTATTAGAGGGTACGAACTAATAGAGAAAATACGGTACGTCTAGTAACAGTCGACTGTCAGCTATCACAACTAATTGTCGACTACTCGACTAGTTCTTTTAGCCTTATTTTGTATGTGCAGTGTGGACATTTAGAAACATGTTTTAAACCATAGATTAGAAATTAACAATAGCTGGTTCATTTCTACTTTGAATGTTAATATATCTGTGATCCACAATGACAGCATAAAAGACTATTGCAGAAAAGACACAAGAGCATTTGAGGATTTTGATCCAATTATATTTGAGTGGAAATTCCTGATTGTGATGACTTTGAAACATCTAAATAGTTCACAATGAAGAGTAAGCATACATTCTATTTAGGGTAAAATTAAATGTAAAATCAAATGATCAATCCATATCTGATATCATACTTAGTAATAGTTTAGCATATTACTCTGTTGTGGAAGGGATATATTAACTATGCCATTATTATTATTTTTATATTTAAAGTAAAGTAAATGTTGTGATAAAGCAAGTTATCTTCAATTAGCCATGCAACGAATCACCAGTACACAATGGTACAAAGCATGATGCGTATCATATTGTGAAGCAACATATTGGTAAATAACAGATTGTAATATTACATTAATCCTGTATTCACAATACAGAAAAAGTGTTTAATTTGATTAAAATCTGTATAGGTTATTGATATATGGCCAACATCTGAAGCTCATCTTGTAAATGGCCAAATAATCTGAGATTATATAATTGTAAAACAAGGAATTTGTTTTGAACAAGGATTTCATAGCAATATGAAATAGAACTTGTACGGTTGTTATATCATTCAAAAACATGAATTGTTTTCTATGACATTTTCAAATTTACCACTTAGGGAACACATACTGTGAAATGATCCATAAACATGTGGACTTGCATAATGTTATTGACAATATGATGACATATTATATCATTTTGTCCAAAACTGTTAATTCTTGCCTAGGAGATTCACATGTTAAGATTTTGATGGTGTTTATTGTGTACTCTTTATAAAGTACTAGTATTTTAGTAATATTGAAGCTTTGATTGTATTTATTGTGTACTCTTTACAAAGTAATAGTATTTTAGTAATATTGCAGCTATCTGTTTATGGTAGGAGGAGAACCAGCAATAACTATGTGTTACAGAAAGGCCCACAAATCATGACTGGTACAAACAAACAAAAATCACAAAGATAATACATGGACACAATTCACCAACATTGCATCACAATCTTATCTTGATTTTAAACCATGTAAACCAACCTGCATCGCAGAGAATATAATCAGGATTTGAAAGAAAAGATAAATAATCGACAACAAAGTACTAAATTGTCGGATCTGGAGGATATGGTCCAGGTACATGGTATGCACGCACACCAGAGTTAGAAGTTCCCTCACGCTCGGCGGCCCGATATATTTCTCCTAATGTTATAAAGGTATCCTACGGGCTAGTAGAAATTTCATGTTTTGTTGTTTATATCATTATTTGGGCGAATACATTTTAAAGTTAAGTTCCATCTCTGCTACACACTTTTCAAAAAGATATTGTTTACCTTTTCATTCATGCAAATTGTTTCTAAATCCAGTTCTTTACAAAGATCCCCACATTACAGCCCACCCCTCCTTTCAAAGACCTTTGTCAAATTCCCATCTCACTGTGAAAAATATTAATAAATTATATTATTGTAATTGTTACTGTATGTACTTCTAAGCTTTAATGAGTTGTTGCATGCACATCAACATGTTTTCTTTTTAAAATGGAATATAATACACTAAACATTCTGATGTAATAATAAATAAATTTAATTTAATTAATTGCACATTGTGACATTAATAATTCATGTTTTAAAAAAACACAATAACCAATATATTATAAATAACCTCTACCTGCTGTAGGCATTATAACAACAACGGTTATTTGGGATTTAGCCTCTTTGGCTACAATGTTGTGAACAGCTGATGAACGTCCTTTGTTCATTTATAAAAAAAAATGAGGACGTGCTATTAAAAACGTGTTCCAAATATGACCTTAAATGAACTTCTATTTAAAAATCACAAAATGATAGAAAGATGAATGAAAACACATCAAAGTTTACAGCACAAATCCACACAAATGAAATTCATGCATATCGACTGCGAGAATATATTCCCCGGCTGACGTAAAGCGAGTTCACACAAGTGGAGTGTTTGTACCGAGTCAGTGACTGAGTGAGCGAGATAAACACAAATCAGGAGTACGGAAAACGCCAGCTGTTTTTAATTCGCAGATGATATAGGCCAAACTATAGACCTAACCAGCAACTGAATTAGTTATAATGGCCATCTTTCCAGCTTTTACTGACATAATGTTGGCCACTGTATCTCAAACTATCGATAAATACGTTATTGAACACAAAGACCCTCACATAAGTCCCGATTTGTCAGTGCGGCAGCCATTTTGGATTGCCATCTGAGCTGGCAAAAATTAAATAGCGAACATTTTCTTGCAAAAGAAACACTACCGGTAGATAAATGAGCTATATAGTTAAAACATTGCTTACATGGAACTCTTATGCATCAAATGAATACAAATATTTAACCAAACCCACCGTATATAAGTTTCAATCGGTTAACGTGTTTCGAGTGACATCTTAACTGTGATGCAGCGAGATTCTCTTTGCTCATGGAATATCTACATGCGGCATTCAAGGCACGGATCAGGATCTAGAAATATGTCTCATTTCACTTAATTCTTACAACATATTTTATAATTAAACTATAGAATCTTTCATAAAACTAAATAATTGAAATTCTGATTTTTTATTTTTTATTTTTTATTTGACTAAATATTTGATCTATGTTTATCATTTCCTTGACTAAAGACAGAAAAGATAAATTGGCTAGTAGATACAAACTTTGAAATTTCCATGAGGAATCAAACCGAAATTGAACAATTGCGTAAGACGAGCGTCATGTTACATTAGATAATAAATACCTATATCTTCCTAGTTTTCCTTGTAGTCAATAATATTCGTCATATACCGTCTCTCTAGAAGCATTCTTTATTTGCTGGAGTCCATGATATAGACACTCCTAGCAAAGGGGTCGACTTTCTTAATATATCTTTGTACCCACATCAAAAACAATTACCTACCAAATACAGTTATTAAATATTAATCTGCATGTCTATTCATGATTGATGTAACTACTGCTTAAAGTGAACACACATTTCTAATATCGATCATGTGTTTACTCCCCTACCTAACACCCCTGCACGTCAAGTGGACCAACCCGTAGTGATTACACGAGGTGATAGTATCGTTAGTAATACTATTTGATTGATGGTGCCGGTGTAAACAACTAAATTAATCATTTAGTAGCTAAAGCATTATTAAACTACATGTGACCAACCATCTCTTAAGTTTAAAAATGGATACTATATACTTGCCTGGGCGCTCAGTTTCCATGACCCCTGTCGATGACCCGGCTGTTTGTATCACGTACGCAATCGTAATCTACTAGCTTGTACAACGTACATAGGACAAATATACATGATGTCAACATAATTATTATAATTATTAATTTTATTACATCAATTACAACCAAACCAAACATAATTCCAATTACCATTATTGCTTAGTTTAGGGCTTTGTATAAGCTACATGCACATCGTAAACAGTATTGTTGTTTATTTCTTGAGCTCATCCGATGTATTAGATAATCATAGTATGTAAGGTGATATGCATTGTATGTATGTCTATTATTAAACAGTAGTAGTCCTGAAAGCACAATGGATCAATGCTACATTTACCACGTATTTCACGAGCACATATATATCTCCAATATTCTTCACAATATAGGCCTGCGGTGTTATTTCTAGGCCAAACCGCGGTATAGTAGAAGGAAATATTACATGTATACACAATATTTTACAGCAATGTTCGTTCAACGGTTAAAGAGAATACTACATCGTCTAAATAAATCTACTTGCACATTTCACACTTGATGTGCGTTAGACGGCGATCTATCCTTAATTAAACAGAGCCTGTTTTGGTGATAGCTGTTAAGCAGTTTTACATTTCTATATAGCTCTCCAATATGGCGGACGGGCTAAATATACAGATGTGGCGCCTGCATGAGATCTGCATCACTCATTGGGGATACATAGACCAGAGATGTCATTCTATTGTTACACTACCTGCACATTGAGGTGTATCAATATCAAACATCACAAAATATATCTCGTGAGAAATCTATACTCGATATGTGGTTTGAATGGTACAATACAACAATGCCATTTTGTGAGCGATGTATTCACGGGTTGTATGCGATATCTGAAACCATATTTGGTGAAATTAGACAACTTTCATCACCGAATATAGGTCATTATCTTTAGCTGTAGATGACGATAGTAACCCACAGACGTGTATCAGAGGGATGTGTTTGGATTTCTGCTCCGGTGTGTATTTAAAGACGAGCCGGAGAGAGAGAGAGAGAGAGAGAGAGAGAGAGAGAGAGAGAGAGAGAGAGAGAGAGAGAGAGAGAGAGAGAGAGAGAGTATGGCGACTTAAACCGGTATACCTAGAGCAGACAATTCGGTCAATAATTCATCTCGACGGAGCCTCCACGTCTATAGGAGCTGAAGAGACGATCCGGCCAAGACACAAGACATTTGAAATGATCAGCAAGTGATGCTGAATGTAGTACACATACACGCAGACGATGGTTTTAAGTTTTGTCGAAATTGGCTTAAGTAAAAGGTATAGATCTGTATGGCTTATGTACGTATGTATACCGTACCGGGCGCCATTGTGTCGACAGGTTCTTGCGTGATCAACGGAGTAATGGGCACGTGGCGTTGGATAATATATTTGTATAATATGTACCTTTGTGTATTAACACTGGATAGACTTGTCAATGGTTCATTGTTGAGCGCATAGCATATTATATCCAAACTTCATGAAACGTGGTCGATGTAAATACTTATGAATGTAAATAGCATTGACATTTATTTATGCCGTGAGAATAGGTTTTACAATTATTAAGCCACTGCGGCAAACTTCTTTCTATGACAATATTAATTATATGAGGTGAAAACTGAGAATACCCGCCAAGCCTTAATCTACTATTTACGAACCACTTTTTTATTTTTTATTATATTCGTATAAATGTTAAATATGTAGGCAAACGTGAATAGGTTTTACCATTTAAGTTTTATTTTTTATTTCGCGAACAATGATGCCGGGCTCCGAAGTCCAACGTTCTACCACTGCGCTACCACCCGCCCCAGGTTTTACCATATAAAACCATATATGCACACATCTTTCTATGACAATATTATAGTAGGTTAAAACTGAAAATACGCGCACTAAAATACGAACTGTATCTCTATATTCTATATACGTATACTATAATAACAAATAGAGACCAATTAACACAGCAACACTAAAAGTAAATAATGATACAATTATTTTAAATGCAAGGTCAGACGCTACCAACTATTTATATCAGTAAAAATAATTTTAGGTAGGCCTATATTAATTTTTTTTAAAGCGAAATGATACATGTTATTATAATCTAGTATCTAACCGAACTATGCCTCCCAGTCATATTCTATTTATTTGCAATTTTGAACATTTAAACGTAATTTTTTAGTGCGTGATAATGACATATTTGTAATAATTGAAACATATACCTTATTTTCTTTTGCGCACGCTCTACTTTTTGGCTCTGGCACGGACCGCGTTCCAGTTTACAACTACAATCAGTAAGTGTGACAGGTCACGTGAGTGCATGACATGCATGAATGACTTCAGTGGGCGTGTACGGATTGATCCATTGCATTGAGAAACCGACACCGCCAAGGTGTTGTGAAGTTGAGATGTGTCGCGTGGTACATACATGATGAGGTGTGTGTGTGTGTGTGTGTGTGTGTGTGTGTGTGTGAGAGAGAGAGAGAGAGAGAGATAGAGAGAGAGAAAAAGAAAGAGCTTAAGTCTTTAACATATTTATAACTACCTCTTCATTAATGAAGAAATATATATTCTAATCACATTTCAAAATTCATCATTATTAAGTGTGTCATAATTATGCATTTATAAGTGAAGTATATACTCATCATATACAGTTACACAACCCGACACTGAATCTCGACTGAAAATCGATATTAAGGATGCACATATGGTCAAGTAGACAATATTCTTGACATTATACAAAATACGTTGCTTACGAACAGTAAATTAAATCTCTCTGTAAATTCAATTTAGAATTCCTTGTAATGTATCGTTTTCATGCATTGAATCACAGACGACCGTTCATTCACGAAAAATAAAATAACTTCTTTTATCTCTGCCATCTCAGCAAGACATGCAAATACCTGGAACAATTGTAACACAACATATAACCTTTGTAAATATTACATAGCCGAGACCCTTTATTATGTGGCCTTCCGCTTTCCCGATTTGCGGTGGCATTCCAACTTTCCCGATCTGCCGGTATTATTTGTTATTCGAGTGTTATAATAGTATGATGTGATAGTAGGTGGCAGTGTTAATCGCCATACTCGCTACTGCATTGGAATTGCATTTATGTATCTAATGATATGTGACTATTACCTTATTTTACTTAAGTTGCCAAATATGTCAAAACTTGTCTATGTTTATTATAGATAGTATTATGGGTGTCTGTATATATTTATAGATTCATTATGTTGTATGTTCTCTATATTACTATGTGTGATTCTTGAGAATAAACTTCTGTTCTGTTCTGTTTTGGTAGTCCAAGTTTGGAGACGTTTTGAGGGTCCGTTTTGAGAATGTTTGTATATTTTACATACAATAAATGGATGGTGATTGTTTGTTCAAATTCACTTTTTCGATTTCTTCTAATCTTGTCATTTTGTAAGAATCTTTGTATATTTTTATATTTGTCATTTGTAAGAATCTTTGTATATATTTACATACATTTTACATACAGCTTTTTGTTTAATGTTTGCTATCATCTATGTCTATAACAAATTAATTGTTTGGTGATTGGCGGTTCAAATTCATTCTTTAGTTTTTATTTCAATTTCTTCTAACTTGACGAAGTACGGTAGTTAAATCCTCTAACGAGGGTCATTATCCTTTAATTGGTAAGATTAATTCGATCAAGTTAAGGCGTGCATATTCCCGTTTTACCAATTTACGCATCGATGCTTTTTGTCTATATCTCACCTTTGGTCTGGACACCCAATAGTGGCGTCACTTCATCGTCTGGGGGAGGGTGGTAGCGCAATGATAGAACGATTCCCGGCCCAGGATCAATGTTGGCGAAAGTGACCTTTCTGACGCGATATTGATATGATGCGCTGTCTGTACTGTGGCAATGCAGTTATTATCTTTGGTCTGTCAGTACCAGCCGGTGCTCGCAGGTTTACTGCAACATTCAGCGCTACGGATGTTACGGATTTCCTCCTGCCCAAAAAGACATGATATAAATGAAATAATCATGAAAGCGGCTATAAGCCCCAATTAAAAAACAACAACAAAAAAACAACTTCATCGTCTACAAACCAACGATACCACCACGTCGGAAATCATGAAATGACCACGATAATGTTGCAATGCCAACATAGATTAATCTAGAAACATCACAAATATAGATCACAAGCTCCAACGAAAGCTAGCAGTCCTGCTGCAAGCATCAGGAACTACAGGGTTGGTCCAGCTCCAGCGATCTCCAAAACTAAATACATATACGTAAAAAGGATGAACATATACTATATTGTTGGTTCAAATAATCAATGCATTAGTTGTACACAGCAACAACAAAAATGCCGAACACCCTATTACCTCTGCATCGTGTCCTGCAGCGTGTCCTGGACCGTTCCTGTGTGTGTAGGATCCCACCTTTCGGACGTAGCCTAATCGATATGCCCTTCACATGACAGCTCTACGACACTCGATGGACAGATGTCCTACTAGGATCCTGGGCTCTCCTCTACGAAACTGCGTAACTCTAAGGTGACCCTAACTCCAACCTTAACAATGGCTAAGTTGAAGATAAGGTTACCATAGAGTTACGCCGTTTCGAGAATCCAGAAGAGGTATTCGTAAAAAGATCTACGGCATATTTTGCTGTGGTAGACTGTTCCGATAGTTCGCTAATGTAACGAGGTCCTTTGGACTTGATTTTCGTTCAAATAGCATTGGCAAACAGCCACTGCGAGAGATATGTCGTTTCCGAAGATAATTTGACACCTTTATCCCGCCCAGAGCGAGTCCGCTGATGCTGTCTGAACTATGATGTTGAGAAGAACGTTGTGATAGAGTTTGTAGAAGATTAATTTGCTCGATAATTGTATGTAATACATTGGATAGGCTTACTATTCCACTTTGTTATTATATAATGCTGATATTTCTAAGAAAATTTTTGTCCATAGCCATTATATTCAACTATTAATACATATATTGGGATTGTACACACGATGCTGATCATAATTTCTAAAGACAATAGCTCTTGTTCTTTTATCCTTAGCCACTAATGAACGTAAACGAGAAGTGCATTTCCTTTACACCTTCCCGACATGCATACTGGGCATCTGGATTCGCTCCACTCGATCTTACCTCTTACGTCTTATAGTAATAGCTTGCTCAAGAACCTTCTTAGATACCAAAGGCATAGACATGAACTCTTTCGATTTCTCTCCTTTTTAGGCCGTATCCTTATGAGGGAATTGTGACTCCAGAGATGTTTTCTTGAGCACCGACGTCATAAGGACATGACAGAGTATCCTGATATTGACCAATAGTTGAAGTATCTGCTATTAAATGTACGATAGTGTCGGAACATTCTTTGGGGACCAGCCACGTGAAGCTCTCGTATCTACTCCTAGTTATTATCCTATACCATTACCCTCTCGTAAAGGTTACGTTCATATATGACGTCAGCGACAACTTACAAGAGGGTTACGGTTTCGTAGTAGATACGGAAGGCACCATGGACCTCTCAGACATGTCGGAAATGAAATCATTTCGATTTCTCTCACTGCTAGGCCGCATTCTTATGATGGAATTGTAGATTGTGTAGAGATATTTTCTTGAACGCGGACGTAACAAGGACTTGAAGTGTCTGCTGGTTGGAATGATGGTGTCGGAACAATATGTTTTTTTTAGTTAGTAGCCATGCTAGTATTGGGCACCCTTTTGTGAAGCTCTCGTATCTACTCAATATAAAAGCAATAGAGAGAAAAGAGGAATGCCTGTGTGAAGATCCTGTAGACGATTACGGTGACCAGTTTGATTTGAATGGCAACAGGATACTAGTTGTGTTCAAAATGAATTCTAGTCACCCAATACTGGCGTCCATCAGTTAATAATATTATCTTAATATAATAATAATAATAATAATAATAATATTATATTATAATATTATAAATAGGAGTATCAATGCATTTCATTCCAAACGATATTACATATTATGTAATATTGTTTGGAATGAAATGCATTGATACTCCTATTTAGTAGAGTATCTCGATGAATACTTTATGAAATGTAAAACAAAACAAAACTCAATTTCTTATTTTGTCTTACCTAACCAAAATAAAGAATTCTATTTATATAGCTATCAACAAATGTTTCGAGTAAATATTATTTATGTAGAGGGGCGTGATCCGAAAGACGAAACGGATACAATTCCTCACTTTGCATTTGTTGATGCACTTCTTTACAAACACGACGGTCTACACCACTGTGCTATCTTTCCATCTTTCCAACCTCGTCCCTCTTCATAAATTAATATTTACTCGAAATATTTGTTCTTAAACAGAATTCTTTACTGTGGTGAGCTATATAAACAGATTTCTTTTCTATTAATGATGCAAAAATTGTTATTTTCGTTAGTTAAGGAATTGAAGTTTTTGCTTGTTTTTCATTCCATAAAGTAATTTACACCGAGATATTCATCCAAATAGAACATGGCATCAATGCAATTCATGCCAAACTAGTAAATGCAGCTATAGAAGATATCGCTTTCAACATTGATTTTTCTATTCTATTATTATGATAGCATTGTTAGTCTAGCTAATATGGGATTTCATGACATTTCACAGTGCAAATGCATAGCAGTTTAAGTACAATGATTCCCTTTGAAATACTAAAGGAATACATAAAATTAATCTCACCCTCGTATCTTTTAAGTAACGATAATTATTATTATCAATCCATGATTTTCAATGCAAAAAAACCCCGTTAGGTGTCCTGTTTATTTCTGAGCATCCACAGTAGGTGTCCTGTCCCGTAAACCGAACAAGACCCCTAACTTATTTTGTGTTTGTGTTACTATAATATATATATATGTATATTTGATAGCAAAAGACACGATGGTGAGATACTAGTTATCGTTGAAATATATTCTTTGTTTGCTACAAATAATTAGCTTATCGCCTGTATATTATATTTTGTCTCATTGGACATATAAAATCCGTTCCGCGTAACAGCTTTCATCAACCGGAATGGCATAAATAAAATATATTCTCACAAACATTTTGCATTGGAAGGGGCGTAATTGTTATATTTTACATCCGCTTCCTACAATATAGTATACTTGAAATGATGAGAGAGAGAGAGAAGAGAGAGAGAGAGAGAGAGAGAGAGAGAGAGAGAGAGAGAGAGAGAGAGAGAGAGAGAGAG
>JAUTBT010001336.1:0-28930 GCA_032361225.1 Lepetodrilus schrolli | reverse complement strand
CAGTACCAGCCGATGCTCGCAGGTTTACTGCAACATTCAGCGCTACGGATGTTGCGTGTTTCCTCCTGCCCTAAACTTACAAGTCGTGATATAAGTGAAAGAATCTTGAAAGCGACTTAAAACCACAATGAAAAAAAAATGAAAAAAGTAAAAAAAGTTTTTAAAATGTAGTGTAGTACTGTGAAATATTGTTAGAACTAAATAGATGTATTTTAGTACTGTCAGATCTAGTTAGGACTTTGTACCTATAATAGCTGAGTACTGTAAATTGTCGTTATGACTACAGGCGTACGTGTATATATGGTTAGAACTATGCATGTACGTTGTGGAATGTCGTATCGGACTATACATTTAGTTGAGTATTGTGGGATACGGTTAGAACCGTATCCAGATAGATACTACCATTAAATTAAATCAAATTGTCAGTAATCTATCTTAGAATTGATCCATGTAATGGTGCACAGAGAAGTCAAGCAGGCAGCTATGTTCAATCCAACAACGACGTGATCACTACCGGCTCCTCTGCTTGTACCTATAGCTGTTCCGTGTATTTATGTAGAACAGTGTCTGATCAATCACGCTTCACATGGAACGTTTCGCCCATAATAAAGACACACACCATGCTGGACTACATGTATACATGAAAGACGAAGAGCACTGGATGAGTTGATCCTGATTATATATCTCCTTACCCGAGCTAAACATTTATACCAGCATCCTTCTGGGATTCAGGATACCGATGTATGAAGTAACCCTTTGGACTCATACATGGAAATACAAAGTACTTAATTATTATCTCATTTTCCCCTAGGGACGTCAATGGCAAGGTTGTATGTACTTCACGCAGACTACCACGTTGAGCTATGTTTTCTTTTGCCCAAATTATAAGCATGTGAATAAAACCACAGGATGGAAAACAATGACGTCAATGAACGCTTCTTCTAAAACATTAATTTCACATAACAATGATGTTTACTGTGAAATCAGTGAGCGTGGAGTCCCTGGCTGATGCAGTTATTGAATTCTGGTAATTCTGATAGAAGCCACATGGCTGCGTGACACTGACACGGGATAACCTACTGAGACACAAAATGAGCAACAAAATTCAACAAGTGATTTGGAGGTCTGTACACTCGTTCTGGTGCTGGTCGTGTCTAACACAAACCCTGGTAGCTATAGGTGTATCGCACTGAGTCACAACCCACTAGTAGTGTGTAGGTACCTCATGAACATTACAACCCACAGCTGTGTAGGAATTTCATGCACTTCACAATCCAATGGGCTTCTCTAGATACATCATCCCCATAACAACCCACTGACAGGTACCTCCTATACCTCACAATCCACTGATGGTGTGTAAATGTGTCATACTCCTTACAGCTCAGTGTGCGTAACGCACAGAAATACCGGCCTGCATAATGCGGTCGTTTTCGTGATGAATTAAGCGTACATTCCTCTATCTAGATGTCACGGTGCCTACAATCCAAGAGGTAGACAGCTAGTGGATAAAGCGTGTATACGCTATGGGCGTCAATCTTCTACAATGATGGGATTGGCCTGATCCACGACCAAGAAGACCTGACAGTTATTAAAGCCATACATCGTTGAAATCGTCAACTTTAAACAAGGCGTTCATCGAGTTTCACACACAACCAATTCTGAATACGTTATAAATCCACAATGCTGATTTCAGAAACCATGGACAATAACCTACATGATGCATGTGCTTGTTTGATTGTAAGGTTTCTGATGTGGATTAAATATGAACAGCTTGGTCTGGGCTGTGTGGGTGGGTGGGTGTAATTTACCCCACTTTAAAGAGCGCGTTGGACATTACATTCATCCAAATACCCTTGTGTTTGTGCATTAGCGAGAAGCACTAATTTGGTTGGCGGGCTAGCTATGGGGTTACTTCACTCATTATGAGCCGTGGCATCAGACCTTACAACGGATAGATACTAGCTTCTTCTCAACGTTGGCCAACACATCATTTGTGGAGATTGAAATGATTGTCAGAATGACATTAATGTTAGATTGTTGTTTTTTATTACGTCCATGGAATTCGTATATATAACAATCAGATCATTGTATCTCAGATTGTTCAGACAGCTCACTCTACGCGACGTGCATCTCAATTGTATTATAATCTTGTGATAAACCATCAAACATGTAATAATGGTAGCAGTGTTCAAATGGAGCGCCTCCTTTTAAAGCACTTATGTCCAATATCTCCATTTTTTTAAATTTGTATTTTTATTTGTGTGTATTTTCAGGATGTAATACATATGCTTTTAAACTTAATATTTAAGCTTTATTGTATTGACTACAAACTCATTATACATATACTTGGCATGTATAACAGTTTGCATTGATGATGTAGTTGGAATTTATCAAGATATACATAGTTCGTTTGTAAATACATCTGCACATGGATAACAGGAATCCGTGGAATCGTTATTCTTAGAGAGCACGTGATGAAATCTGGTGAAGATCCTGTCTTATTTATTCTCCGTAAGCAAGATGTGAGAACTCTCTCTATGTTAAATATGGCGTTGGTTCCGAAAAACAGATTATAGGAAAGTTCGCAGGTCTGTGTAAGTGCTGATGTTGGACTGTAATCGAATTACTGAGCCCTGTAATATGTCTAACGTGTAGTGTGTGTAATGTGTAGTGTGTCTAACGTGTAGTGTGTCTAACGTGTAGTGGCACGGTGAGGAGTGTCCTAGGAAATAGGAGGGAGGCATAACCATAGGACGAGAGCAGTGCCATGTTCGCCAACACCACAGGACGAGAGGCGTGCCATGTCCGCCAACCCCGTCAAAACAAACAGCTAGCGTTCAATACTGGCTTTGAGGTATGCTTTGACAAGAAAAGATATACCGGTGAATTAAAGTGATTTGGAATTTAATGTATCTGCGATATTATTTTGGATCTATCGGATCTACATTATGACACAGAACTGCCCAGTTCTACATTAGTTTGCATCGTGACACATTGAATACAAAAATGGTTATGTAATGTTGAAAATAGCTACGTAATGCAATAACTAGTATTTAATCACTTACTTTAATTGAAGACTTACTTAATATTTGTCATTATGGATTATCCACCATCTTTCGTTGGTTTAATTGAATAAACAGTAGTTACCGGTACGTATTAAATGTATGGGTTATATTTAATGTTTACACAATGATGTACTGAACACTATAATACCGTGATATATTGTGTATGTATAGTCTATATAAGCATATTTGAACATGTTTCTATCTAAGCCAGCATAGTGCACATTACGAGCAATTGCCATTAATTGTCTTTACTTGTACTCAGGATCATATATCAGTAAATGAATGCAGGTACAACGAACAGACATATATGTTTGGGATAGTTCAGTGAAACAACGAATACGGCATGGTAAGGTACAGGCGCAGGTATCAATGATCGCTACAAACCCACGTTCCATATGCAATAGAAAGGCTAGCCATTATGCTGAGACATATGATTGTGTATATTACTCGTGCGTCACGCGTGGGTAACCCGTCTATACTGAGCTAATTGCATGCATAATTAATTGCATTTCCCGGAAATAGATTGTGAAACTGTGTCATTAGTATCTCGGAGAGTCGTGCACAGAGGAACGTGTGTGGTCATCCCACCAGCCATCAATATCACATGCTACCAGTAATGACTGTTCGTGCGGGCAGGGCATGTCCTTATAGTAGGTTATAGAGCCACGTACATCAGCATTCTAATCATACCCGGTGTGGAATCTTCCGCAACTGACACTAAATGGAGCTACTGATCAGCGTACACCTTTGCCTATTAGCGCTACACGACATGGCCGGTTGACCTCAGTGACTACTAGGAGTACGGAACTGTCACAATCTTCGTTGCAGTTGATTGAGCTCTACTAATTCATACATTTAAGCATGTTAGATAAAGATCCATCGATATATTGATTACATAAAGCTAATGTTAAGAAGCGTGTACTGGCACCATAGGTCAACGGGGGTCAAACGTCGTATCCTAAGGCTAAACTAGAATCAAGGCATTGTTCGCAGTACTGTCAAGGCTAGTATCGAAGCATTGACTGAAGGGTATACAATCAGGGTCACACACATCTGAACAATCGAATCACGAGCAAGCCATTTACCAAACAACATTATAGAAGTGTATGCGTGGTGGAGCTTCGGCCTTCTGATATTCCCTTGAGCATGATGGAATGATGTTATGGCCAGCCTTAATCTCATAAACCCGAGATACCATTAAAACACTACATTGCCCTTTAACAGTACATATTCACATGGGAAAGCAGGATGGTCAGCATGCTGGCCCATATCAAGGATAAAAAAATGAACATAACATAGGCACGGTCAATGTATTTCTTGCACAGCGACAAGCCAAAACACGGATCACAGCGACAAGCCAAAACACGGATCGTACAAAGCAAAATCAATTCTCTCCTCACATCTCGTCAATAATCACATCTCGTCAATCGCACTAATCATGGTATGAAGACATGACTTACAGGCGAGCCAAGCCTTTAAGCAGGATTCACCTGAGAATAAACGCCTAATTATACCACAATTAGACCTTCACCAATCCAGATATAATTGTCTTGACCAAGACCCTTCAATTAAAACCCTAAACTATCACCAATGTAAAAGTGAAACTGTCTTCCTAAGGAACGTCTTTGATGCATGTATGTATTTTTAATCCCTTGAAGGTTTGTTTACAATGTGAGAAAAAGGGTTGATTGATATATTAGATTATGGTTAAAGGGGTGTGCAGGATGAACGATTGGTAAAGCGAGTCCTACCTGAGGTGACTGTGGTCACTAGTATGTATAGCACTCTGTAATCAGTCAGCAAACCCATTGTTATTTGGTCGCATGATCCGCTTCTAGAAGTCCGCGCACACGTCTTTGCACAACTGCACACTTCAATCCCGAACTCCAGTTACAATATACCATGGACGTTGTACAGGAAACACCACCACCGTGTTTATGTTAGCGCTCATCTGGCACTGGGATCCTGGTAGCCATGCCTCCACCGAGACTGCTTCGTGAGTAGTTCGAGACGGTTGGAAGCGATGTCGCTACACAGCCTCGATTTCGCCTCGATCAATTCTCGTCTGCCCCGAATCTCATGCTCGGCAGACGACACATTCTCCACATGATGAGCTTCTTCAATGTCCAAAATGTTGTCTCTGACCTAGTTATTCCATAACACAATTTCTATATATATTTCCCATGGATTATATTAATTATGTCATTAAGTACTTTTCCATGATATTAATTAGTGGATGTCGTATCAGTCACAGCGCTTTTATAGCCTCTTAATTATCTGGATGAGACAGAGCAGCTGGGAGCATAGAACATGAAAGTAGTGACTGGAAATACAGCTCAGGTGATCCTATACCGGAATCACGGGGTACCTGGAGCAGCCAGACTGAGGCAGTAATCAGTGTACTGCTCATAAGCCCTGTCCTACACGGTAGTAAGCCTTTCCGCTAATTACGCATCATTGAAATGATACTAGACAAATCAATTGTTTATTATGGTGATATGTATAAGAACACCAGTACTGGTCACTGAACACGGAATCACCGCATTTAAGATAATGTATTAAAGTGTTAATTTATGTTTGATGTTACATTACTAACTCCACCATCTGTGGAGTCGTGTTTTAGTAGTGTTTAGTGTTACTAAGCTTAATCATCATGACTATTCATGTGGGTGTGTGTGTGTGTGTGTGTGTGTGTGTGTGTGTGTGTGTGTCTGTGTGTCTGTCTGCCTGTGTCTATGTGTGTGTGCGTGCGTATGTGCATGCGTAAAATACTGCCGTCTTACTCTAGATGCCATTCAATATGTATATGTAACTTCCCGTTTCACGAAGGTTGATAATCGTTGAATGCACCCCTTCACATTATATTATGGATTCCATGTGCATATCGTTCTGATATTCAGTGCAAAGGGAGCATGACATCAACTATGCATTGTACACCTATGTTTCTAAGTAAAATACATGCTCTAAGCAGAATACATATATTCCTAAGTAAAGGACATCTTCCTAAGTCCTACGTAAAATACATGTTGCTACGTATAGTACATATTCCTAATTAGAATACATGCTCGTACTTAGGACACCTGTTCATCAACAGTTTACTTTCGGGGACATGCTTCGGCTGTGTAACTGATTATAATAATAATATAATTATAATAATGGCAATCCTTCAGACTTTCATTGGGGCGGAATATGTTGCCACAAATAAAATACAGAGTATGATTGGAGCGTGCAGTATAGTAATATTACCCATTATTATGTCTCAATAAATATAAGATGTTTGTTTGGAGAATACGTGGGATGCAATTTGTGCAAATATCGGTTTCTGAAATAAACATATGAACACGTTTCCGGGCCAACATCCTGTGTTCATGCGTGTATAATGTATGTGACTTGTTCACGTTTGTCGATCTGTAAAACGTGACAAGTGTAAAGTACAGGTTGATGTGTACACGGTACCAGCCATGCCAGCCATGTCTACCCGGTTATACATATTGATTTGGTGCCGAGATTGTTTAAGAAAGGTGCATGATGGAAACGGCTGTGGTACACGGAAATTTGCACCGTCCACCTTTGATCATACAGTCGTGTGCGATAATGTTAGAAATGTAGATAATGTGTATATGCGAACACTAATTACATGTTTGTCTATTCGTAATAAACAATGTAGATATTTATGCGAACCTCCTGTAGACATATGGTTTGTTTTATATATACAACAATGCAGTGTATTCAAAGCATTTTAATGTTTCCTTGAATTCATAGTAACATTCATTTGATTCAAATAGTTTAATTTGCTACTCAACGTTAATTGTTAGATGTTTCAGGGGATTTGTCAAGAATTGTACAGTATATGAATATTGTTGAATGACATGTTTCTCATATGTCTAGACTATAGTATCCTAAATCCAGGAACGTTCTGATTTCTCACGCTCCTTCGTCGTTATTTAAGTCTTAACAGCGCATCACGCTGCTAACAAAATTAATATTTAATGTGACACAATTGTTCGCCTTACGTCTCCCAATACATCCAACCCGGTAACAGTGATCGAACCACAGTTGGAAGTGTTTCAAGATGTCGACCTAAATATGAATTCTCAAGGGGAAATACCCGCAAGGAAAACAATGTAATTATGGATCATCGTTCATTATTCACGGCAAAGTGATGCTCCATAGCCGCTGTAATACGCATTACCGGTATTCGTCGGAGGGCGTATGAAATAGCATGAAAGGTAGTGAGCTGGAAAGGGTTATTATTCGCATGTGAGTACAGGTTGGTGTGGACCACACGTACATCTGGATCCACGCATTAAGTGTGTCTAATTTCCTCTGACAATCGTGTTATGTGTTTATAATTACGAGTCCTGTGTTAGGCCCAAACTTATACAGCCGTTATGTTCTTGTAGCCACGTCCCCCGACGAGTTCACTGGTGGAACCTATCTTTATTAGAGTGTCGTATTCATGTATAGTCCACGGGCTAGTTGAAGGCGACGTGAAATAATATTTGTGATGCAAATATTGTCAAATATCCACATGCGCGCGCACACACGCACACACACACACGCACACACACACACACACACACACACACACAGATACACACACATACATATTGTCAACTAGACGAGTTCCATGATGAGTTCGACCAGAATGTATCATGATGCTCGCAGATTGTAATTTTAGTTGCTTATTATCTCTGGCATTAAAACACCTGAATATTGATGCTCCAGATGGTATCGATTCTTGATAAATTGCTGATATTTTATCTTTCTCTATGTTATCTATGAGGTATCATCATGTGACAAGAACAGATGGTCAGTTAATACGACACCTTGTATGATAGGTTTCCCAGGAGTGTCCATATTTACCAACAACCAATTAGTTACAAATAGAATGTTAAATATAACTAATATAAATATGTGTTTGTGCTTGTGTTTTCCCTTAAATATAAGAGTAGAAAAGTTAATAAAATATATGTAATCTAATCTAATTTTTACAAATTATTGTATTTTACTTTTTACTTTATTGTATGTATTTATTGTTTTTAACGGTATTTACCGGATGTGCGTACCACCGTCCCTCTCTAAACCCCTGTTTATACGAATTTCATTTCGTACGAATTCTATCACCGAGTAGACTATTTTAAGCTGTAAAGTATTCGTCAAATTTCAACATCAGAATTCTATTTTGGACACATAGTCACGTGATGGACTAGACCTATGACAGTATTGCTATTCTCTGAGTTCGACGTCATGGGATATTTCTCACAACAGAAAGAATTACCGTTCTCATCACATATAGTTAGAAACGTCCTTTTCTCTCTATGAAATGGTTAACTACAAAGACTTGAGTTATTTGCTAGAGTGGGCTAAAAGCTTGTTATAATATTTCACACTGGTACTAATCTACCAAAACATCTACAATGGTGCATTAACGATAGTGCTACCACAGTGGTCACGTGGTGCTCACTCTCTGCGTGGATGTACGCTGCCATACGTTAAATTCAATCTTAAAGGTATCCATTCAAAGATATCGATGATTGTTTGGGATTACCTTTAAATCTATTAATGTAAAGTGCGCTCACTTAGCTTATAAGCATGAAAAGAGCTCTATATAAATATGGTATATTATTATTATTATTATTATTATTTACTATTATTATTATTATAAAAATAAAATGTTTTTATTCTGCTTCAAAACCCTGTCCACAGTTCCACTGTAGAGGCAATCCAATGGCAGTCCTCTACCAGCTGAATTACTAGTATGTTAAATGTATTAAATATGATATTCAATCTGCGTGGATGTACGCTGCCATACGTTAAATTCAATCTTAAAGGTATCCATCAATTATTATTATTAATTTTTGTAATTATTATTATTATTATTATTATTATTATAAAATGCTTTTTTTCTGCTTCAAAACCCTATCCACAGTTCCACTGTAGAGGCAATCCAATGGCAATCCTTTATCAGCTGAATTACTAGTATTTTAAATGCATTAAATATGATATTCAATCGGCGATCCTCTAGCTATTTCCACTTCCCTCCAGTACATGTAGGTCAGGTCTATTTTTCGAATTTCCGAGAATGTATCTAGTTCCGATGATAACTAAACAGGGGTACTAGGCCTTGGGTTGACTAAACTCCAAAATAAATCTTAATATGCCGTTAATACGGATCGCGTAATCAAATATCTGTTCAATTCAGAGATGATTGTGTTGTTCAGCATGTGTTCAGCCGTCCACGTGTGGTAGATCGGGATCCAACGTAAGGTACATAAACAAATAAACAGCCACGCACATGTCACTGTGTAGATTATCACCAGAATCTTTAAACCGGATATGTCTACAAATATAAGTTATAGGACATAGGGGTGTAGGCAGGCCAGAGGGTGAGATGGAGTCGTCACTATCTGTGATTGTATGCCTTAAAGAAACGTGGACATTGGCCTGCTGGCAGTGTAGCTAGCAATAAGTCATAGGTAAATGTTAACGGAGCTTCCAATATAATGTTATTATTTTATTTGTTTAAATGTACATTTGTAGCCTAGTTAATCTGGGCACATGATCTTCTAATCTGAACTACCTTTTGTATGTCAAAATATGTGTAGCATGGCTAGACACTTTAATGAACAATTTTCTTCTTCTTCTTTTTCGTCTTTTGCTTCTTCTTCTTCTTCTTCCTTCTTCTTCTTCTTCTTCTTCATCTTCCTTCTTCTTCTTCTTCTTCTTTTCTTCTTCTTCTTCTTCTTCTTTTTCGTCTTTTGCTTCTTCTTCTTCTTCTTCTTCTTCTTCTTCATCTTCCTTCTTCTTCTTCTTCTTTTCTTCTTCTTCTTCTTCTTCCAAATGTTTTCATCCTTCGACAAAGCAATTGTTTATCATTTACTATTCGGGTGGACAATTTCTGTGTGATTATTTAGGTCGTACTCTTCAAGTAGTATGGTTAAGTGCAGTTATTACAATTTGGGTAGATTATTACGATTCAGGGCTCGACAACCCTCCAGACAACCTCCTACACTCAATTGTATCCCAGACGTAGTTAGTATGCTAACATTAGCTTGCACATTGAGAGCTGAGCTCAAAACTTAATATATATGCGCCTTACTCAGTCTGCTGAAAGGTTACCTCATCTCAGCAGGTGAGTAGTCTTATTCCCTTGACACATAGGAGCACGGTAGACATATGTCAAGACATATCTCACGGCTTTATCCTGGACTGTACAAACACACATCACCATTGCCGTAATTCCTGGCTTGGTCCTATTAGATTTCGTAATGTTGTTCAGAGAAATATTTCGAATGAAAAATGTATAAACAGCACATTCTGAAATTCTTCAATGGTCACTGAAATACGCTGTAAAATGAAGCATGTGAAAATAGATGAGTCTGATAAACAAATTGCCAATATTGGTCTTTCAAAGTGTCTTCCTTTTCTGCTTTCATCCTTGGAGATTTGCAATTGCTGTCAATAATATAATTGTATGGTGGATATATTGACCAATGGCATTCGAGCTATGCTATATATTTCAGGCCATTGCCACGACAAATCCATATTCAATTTTCTGTTATTGCACAATGCAATACAATTAAATAAATACATTGATTGATTTTGACAGTAGTATGAAAGTCAACACCACAAATCTATCAATTGTTTTAATAATTGTTAGGTCACACATCCAGCAAACTGCCAATACAAAAGAAATGCAATTAATTTTACATTTAATGTATTTTTAATTAAATTCACAAATGATAAAGAATTAATAAAACATTTTGTTAACAGAAGCAGAGAACGTTCAGAAGCTGAGCACATTCTTCATTCAGGCCACCAGGACGTGCTTCATGAAATGGAATACCGTAGTTATATCTAGACAGTTATAGTGGTATTTTAATATTTACATGGATTATTCTAGACTTTGTTTCAATTACGTCAGTAATGACAGTTCCCATAAAGATCAAGTATTAGAATTACCTTTCCATCGATTCTATTTATATCCAACCATGTTTTTACATTATATACAGGTTGAACAATAATGTGTATGATGCTAACATCTCCAAAGGCATACCCACTGACATTTCGTGCGGTAGAAAATCATTATTATTAACGCCTATTTTTCATGTAGACATTTATCTCACTGTTACAGTCTACTAGTTTCTGTCTCATACCAGGATAATAGCGGAGCCGAGGATGCGCATAGGTAGTCGAGAACTAACTATATCAACCCTCACCCCGCTACCTGGGGCCTTTGAGGCCCGGCGTCCCATTCAAACTCTACGCATGTACAATAAGGTAACGTATATGTTATAGATAGATAGATAGATATGTTATATATAGTATATGTTATATATAGTATATGTTATATATAGTATACAATAGCAGAAAATCATTATAGGTTACACGTTATCTTGGAACAGAATGTTATTATTTATATCATTCTTTAGATATATTTTGGAACCTAATTCCACTCACTGACCATGTGGTCTTATCTATATTATTAAATAAATGATTTTTTTTTAATGTATGACAGTTTTAAAACATGTTCAAATGCGAGTAACATAATAACCCGCAATATACTGGTAACCAGCTGCTAACCAGCAAACCTAGAACAGTGACATGATGATAAACCTATGATAAGTAACGCATTGAAATTTCTCTGCAGACTTAATCCCTTATGTTGAAAATAAATATTGGCTAACACGGTTCCACATTGGTTTCCTTTCTCTAAATCTCTTCTGGTATTAAACAAAAACGCATTTCTAACTCCGCCATAGGGAGGTTTTTTTTACTGATGGAGGTTAATTAATCCAAGTCGGAATCCAGTCGGGTGTTCGTCAGACTGGATCGAGACTGAACACGGACCTTGATTGGTGGCGTGACGAGATTGAATGCTGTCCTATTATCTCTCTTCGCAATTCGAAGAATTAATCAAAATAGTCCCAAAGTAGATCATGTTTAAGGAAATTAAATGCAATATACAAGCGTTATTACGTCATCATGCTTTGTTGATTTGTTTCTGTGTGCTCTCATTAGATACATAATCAGCATCAATGTTGATGGATTTTATCACAATAATTACGTGCGAGTTATGATTTAGACTATGAATGATCATATTGTGTAACTTTTTCATGATACCAGATTGCCAGGTCTAATATATAGAGATTAATACACGAGCTAGTGTGTCATACTAATTTTACGACACGAGTGATTCCAAAGTAAATATTTTCCGAGCGAGAGCGAGGAAAATATTAACTTTGGAATGACGAGTGTGATAAAATCAATATGACACGCTAGCGAGTATGTTAATTTCTTTATCCAACAACTTTTTAACGTAAATTCATACAGCTCAAACGTATTCTCATGTGGAAGTCAAATGGGGAATGGCGGATGGATACATCCCCCCCACCACCCCGACAGTACCAACCAATGAAACCGTCTATCACGATGACAGGCGTGGGGAAATTAAATTGTGATGCAAGCCATGTAACCAGCCAATGAACATTGTTCCAGGTGTTATGTACTACTGTGCAAGATATGATACTTATGTCGTGAGTTCTCTGTTGGATAATGTGAAATAATGACGCAGAGTAATAAACTAGTGAATGAGAACAACAGTAGATCGGATCATAGATATTTAGAGAATAACCCACGAGATACGAATGATTAAGGGAAATATGTCCCGATTGAAATTAATGTTCAAAGTTCCGAGCTTAAATATTAATTTCACGAAGGACATATTTATTTTCCGTAACCACTAGCATCGAGTGGGTTATTCTAGTTATTCAATGTAATCATTTTAATGTAATAAACCATTCAAAACTGCAGACAAACAGCTTATCGAGATGACGACCTAGCAGTCGAAAACGTATACATTTCACCTAAGCACGAGAAAAACAAAAAGACGTAATCAACACTGTTGAATATGGAATCGTTATTATATATAGATTATTCACCGAGTGTCTTTAGATATCGTCTATATCCTGCACTTAGGGATAATGTTTGTATTAGACGAATTTCAGCGAGTCTAATACATAGAGATTATCCCTAAGAGCAGGATATAGACGATATCTAAAGACACGAAGTTAATAATCTCTTTATCATCTAATGTCAAGCTTAAATACTTCTCTATGAGAAGAAAACATAAACGTGTGAATCGACATTTTATAAAGTTACGCGTAGGAATACCTGCAAGTCAGGAAAATGTAAATCGCTTCACGCATTGATAAATACCACAAAGGAATTCCGATCGTAATTGTCATTTTGTTTACTATTTCCATATAGTAGCATCTATAAATAGTAGTCACATACAATCAGAGTTCCCTAATTTGCATAGTTATTAGTCAGGCAAAGTAGCATGATACACGAAATATCTGTATACTTGCTTGTTCTCGTAAACTTACTTGAATTGAATTCTTATTATGGGTTATTTCAAGTTACATGTAATTTGGTAAAATTTTAATAAATACTATGTTTTCACATAATGTATGGCAAAATTAGAAAAACAATTTTTTTTAATCCGGCAAAAACAGTGTAAATAATGTCCATATTCAACTTTCCATTAGTCTTTAGATGATAAATTTCAGTAATTGCCACTTTTAACAGGAACATTAAGTCAACATATATTTACCCAATTAATAAGCATGATAACACATGACTGATGAAATAATATCTCACGTGTTTAGTAGAAACCAGTTGGAACAACCACGTTGCTTAATATGGCATCTTTGGTTGCCTCCAACATGAACAAGGTTAAATTATTTTGAACATTCCGAGTACAGTTTAGTTCAGCAATGTAGGAGAAAGACATATATAAAACATGCCCATCATGTTATTATGACTACCAATATTTCCACGACAGCTGTTGCAAACATTTTCATTTAGGAATTTTATGGCACAGTTACCATGGTTACAAAGCATCAATTATATAATGAATTCTTACCAATTATTATAAAAACTGGAGCCAATACTTTAACCTGCAAAATTCGGATTGTAAAAGGTGACCATCACTTGTGAAAACTCTGCGAGTGGTAGAATTGATCCACCAAACCTAAAACAGGGCTCGATTTAGCAACTAAATGGGGAACCAAGGCGACCTACTTTTGTATTTGGCGACCCATATTTCACTTATTTTAAGTGTTTCCAGATCTGCAGGAGCAAAATGGCTCCTTGGAACATGTTGTAACTCTGAGGCCTGTAAAACCATGAAAGAAAAAGATAAACTGTCGTATCCGTGCAGCATTTTCAGACAACCTTAGTATTCTAATCTTCAAACATCAATCCAGTGCAGAATGTGATTAATGTAATTCTCTACTGTAGGTAAAGATATGGATATTGAGATGTAGAACTATTCTCTACTGTAGGCAAGATATGGATATTGAGATGTAGAACTATTCTCTACTGTAGGCAAGATATGGATATTGAGATGTGGCCGAGATTCTTAAAACTTAAAATGATGAGGTCTAAAGTCCAATGCCCTGTGACAAGACATAGACCTGTCTGTGCACTGGTCATCAACAAAACACACTAGTACAATAGTACTGATAAACAACCGTTAACTGAAACTGATACTATGGGTGATAAGTGTGATAAATGAGAACAAAAACGAGCCACTACAAATACATGATACGGTGGGAAATAGAACGCTGAAAGAGATGGATAAGTGGCAATGTCTGTAATGAAGTAAACATGTTTGAATCAGATCGATCTTCTTCAAACATACCAATTTCATCATTTATGCAGAATAAGCAAAAAATATGTGAAAGAAAGTTATTGATGTATACACTTACACACAATGGGGTGCCTTACAGGTAAGATCATGCCATTTTGTATATTGTTTTGCTCAAATTTGTGTTAAGAGGTGTTTTCAAGATTAAATTGCTGATATCTTGGTTTAATTTGTCAGTTTATGAGAACACCTGTTGCACATTGCCTTGCAGTGAACCTGTGAGTACTAGCTGGTACTGATCAACTAAGGATGCAGTTTATTTCATTCAATTAAAGAATGGCTGATGAGTCATTAGTGTGCCATGAACGCAATGGGTCACGAGAACAAATTCCATGAAGCGTCATGGTAAATTTGGTCTCGTGACACATTGTGTTCATCACTCAATGAATGCTAACGACTCAACAGTCATTCCTTATAATGACAGTCGTGAAAGACAACAGAAAATAATGTTGGTTAGCAAGAGTATAATTCGAACTATTTTGGCTTATGCAACTGTACAGCAACTGTGGAGTGAAATGTCTGTTAAATGAACGTCACAATGCAAATATCATCAGGCTGTGTCATCAAACTGTTGTAGACTTCTCAAGAATTTATACAATAATCTAAAGGAAATATTAATTGAAAGTAGAAATGTGACATGTGAGGCTAGGATTTGCTATGTTTGGCCTGAGCCCAGGCTTAATTTTATTTGGGTGTTGCAATCTTGGGTATATTGTGATATGTCATTGGATGTACGTGCTTATTCCATTTAGGCTGATATAACTGAGTTTGAAGTCTATCAGCTACTGGAACTGGTAGAAGATTGCCCAGTAATCTTAATATTATAATTCTTTATTACTTTATTCTTTATAATAATATGTTAACCCTCTCCCTGCTGGATTAGTCACCAACACTGCTCTTTAGGCCATCTCCAGTTGCCTGCAGCATGGAGAGAGTTAATTCCCTCCCCAACCTACAGTGTTGGATAATCACAAATAAGTCTCAATCGGTAGTTGATTTGTCATTGATACAGTATAACGGGGGAACATCAAAACAACATCCAGTTTCTTATTTTCACAAGTAGGCCTACATAGCTCTCGTCCAATCAATCAACAGTAGAAATGATCATTCTTTCGGGTTGTCTAAATAAAATTTTGGACGTACAACATGTTCAATGTAAAAAAAAAAGAAGTCATCTGACAGTAGAATATGTTTTGAGATACAATTATACTTACGCTGTAAACAAACAATGGTTTATTTTGACAATCGAAGAACAGTCATATGACGTCGGCAAGTAAAGTTCATCAGGCTATGATCGATAACGACTTCTATGAAGTCCATCATAAGAACAAGACAAGGATACTGGCATTATTTGGTCAACATGTTGTAATATTGTATGTGTTTATCGTAAATGCAAATTAGCAACATATGAGCTCTAGCACATGCATTAAGGTATAGATCTGCATTTAGAATTGACTTAAAACATTATACAGCAAATTGGACACAATATTAAATCTTCTAAGAATATTTTTGATTACGTTGGGCCATAGTTATTCGATTCCCTGGTCCCCGTTTCACAACGACATCCTAAATTTAGGAGCTCCTAACCTATGACCCAGTTTATCACCTCATACTTTAGATGTCGGTTTAGGAAGGGATAAGCCTTGTGACATCATCGACATCGTGAAACACTTGCTATGAGATTATAACTTTTAGGACTGGAAAAAAATAATTGTTCTATTTATATTATTTTGCATTGGCAATATACAGCCATTTTTTTATACCTAAAAAAATCTAATTGTGTAATGCGGTCATTGACATCCACAATCAGCATGGCTCCAAGGTATGCAAAGTCCGTCATTACAAGTTGATTACAGTAGATAAACATGATGAAATGCGTTGAGCATACCAAACATATGATGGAACAGATAACAATACGCTAATGTGTTACTACATAATGGTACGGCGGGTGGTAGCCCAATGGTAGCCCAGTGGTAGCCAAAGGCCCCAGGTACAAATCCAGTCCTGGGAGCCCGGCTGACTAAATATATCAGTAATTGTGATTATTATCGATGGAAATATTTAGTACTGACTAACAATACCTAGGAACAGATTTCTGGATGATATAATAAACTTTTGATTTACTTGTAGCAGACATTCTGAAGATAGAAAACAAGCAGCAGATAATCTGTGAGCAGTATAAAGACATTGTCAGCTTGATAGGTAGTAGCGCCTAGTATTTTCATATATTTCTATCTCGTACATTTTTAAAATATGGGTTTTCCCAAAAAATTGTCATCAAAATACAAACATTCCTTCAGAACTGATTTTCCCAATATTTATTGATAATTCATCAATATTGAGCTGACAATTATTGATCTTTCATATCTGTATTGATAACCGGCCCTAATGTTATGATAAAGTGATATAGTCTGTGTCACACCTTCTACTTCTACCGGTATTCAAAATATCACCCTAGATAAGATAAGTAAGTCAAGATTACCAGGAGAACAAGACGGTAAAGAATTTCAGCGGCTCTTTTCATATAAATATAATACCAATCAATATAATTTATATTTAAACTGTTTACTTTCACCCTCTGAGAGTATGGATAGTTGAAAAGTGATAATAAAGTGATAATAAAATTATTAAATAATTTATTATTATTATCTTGCATCCAAGTCAAATGGTTTGATCTGATTGATTCACGTGATCTTGATAATATCCTGTGTATTTTGCTTGAGCAACTGAGAAGGAAATACATTTCTCAGCGGGAGTGAAAAAAACAATTGTACCCAGTGGCATGCATTCCATTTATGAAAGTCATTCCTGAATTTTGACTGACAGCTATAACAGCGATCATGTTTCCAATAAGAGTATGCATTTCCATAAATGTATTAATTCTTTTACAATCAAATGGAAACATGTTGATAAGATAAATTAATATGTGTTTTATATGTCCCATGTATGGATAAATCAGCTAAATGCGCATCTACAACTTATTATTCTGCATATTATATTTCCTGGAAATAAGCAAATATATACTGTAAATCAAGAAATTAATGCAAACCGAATATTAATGCGAACAATGGGACAGGTATATGGTCGCATATAATTAGTGCACATTAAACAAATACAAACATTTAAGACCGATGTCTTACATAGCACTAAAATCGACTACAAATGCAATTTTGAGCCTGTTTGGGGCAAAATTAAGTCTTGGATGGAAATAAGTCTTGGATGTGTCCCCCAATGGAACTAAGTAATATGTCATCAATCCAGGGGTGGAAAATCCTTTTTACATATTCAGTTCGATTTTTTTTTACATATACTGCTAGAATACCTTTTACACTTATGGGCAATCATTTTACACTTATGGGTAATCTTTTTACACTTTGGGGTGATTTTATTACACTTATGGGTAGTTTTACACTTATGGGTGATTTTACACTTAGAGGTTGTACAACATGACCATTTTGTTCAAATAATAATTTATTAATTATCTGAACACAATAAAAAAAATGTTTTAAAAAGTTTTTTAGTTTTTTTTTTATGTTTAAAAGGTCCTTCATTTATTTACCATTTCATTTACAACAGTTACAAATTTAATTATTTCCCCCTGTTCAAACTATTAGGGTAACTATGGTATGTTGTGTATGTGCAAACTGTCACTCTTTGGTAATTTAAATAATTAACCTTATTACCGTTGTTTCACAAAGTCATCATAAGTAGCATGATAAATTATGTTGGTATAATAATAATGTGCACATTTAGATTGTGCCAAATCAGTGAAACAATGTTCTTGGAGCAATTGAGTTAGACATTGTTGACTTATTGAACCAATAAAAGTTAAAACTCCCATTTCAACATTTGGCCCAACATGGGGTATTGTTACATTGATGTAGAATATAGTTTACGATGTCTTAATTGATCCAACTACTTATGACAAATTTATGAATCATGGTCACATATTACTGTTTATCATCTAATGGAAAGTTGAATATGGACATTATTTACACTGTTTTTGCCATTTGTTTCTAAAAAATAAGATTAATTTTGCCAAATATTATGTGCATACATATAAAATAAAATAGTATTTATAAAAGTTTCAACGCTCTCCAGCTCCCTGCTGTGAGACACTTGTGTCCCAAGGAGGGACCAGTCTGCCGAAATCATCTAAGCTGGAAGGCGACTGTCAAAGCAGTAAACCCCACCCAACCACAATAAACATTTTACAAAACTACCTTGAAGTAAACAGTAATAAGAATACAATTCAAGTAAGTTTATGAGAACAAGCTACTCTACAGAAAATTTGTGTTTCATGCTACTTTGCCTGACTAATAACTATTCAAATTAAGGATAGCTGACCGTCTGTGAAGTCATAACATCCGACCTGGTCTGACATCATACTATTTATAAACACTACTGTATGGAAATAGTAAACAAGATGACAATTACGATCAGAAACTAGATGTGCTAATCAACAGGAATTAATTTATGTTAACAGTTTGTAATAAGAATTGTTCTTCAAGTTTAGTTTTTTTCTTTGGTGCATTTATCAATGAGTGAAGCGGTTTACAATTTACTGACCTGTGTGTATCACCAGAACACTGCAACATGTCACTGTATGGCTGGCAAGTGGCACCAAAATTCCTACCTCTGTTATAGGATTTAGATTAGAGTGTTCATCCCCACTACTGTAAATGTCTCTGTGCTGAGTTTGTTTAAATATCATCCAAGAAGTTAAGTGTTGATTCCATTCTGGGGGTTTCCCTATTTTAAGATCTTTCTCTTATTCTGGGGTTTTCCCTATTTTAAGATCTTCCTCGTTCGGTCATCATCTTGAAAGCTCGATATCCAATGACTTTAGCAAGAAACACCAGAAGTTGATATGGTTACCAATAGTTACCCATTAATGTCTATGTGGTAAACCCTGTGAAAATGCTGTCCATTATTTACTTGAATGTCAGACATACCGCACATACCGTGAAGACATGCTGGACAATGTTTACAAAAAAACATGCATTTCTACTAGGATACCATTAGAATTGGCAGAAATGGTCCTGGCTAGTGGGCTAGTGTTAAATTATATCCCTGCTATACCATACTATCCTTTATTTTTCTATTGATGTTTATTAACCAGCAATATAAATTTATAATAATTTGTTAATATCGTCAAGAAAAGTAAAGTCTTCAATCTGTCAGTGACTATCCATCTGACATTTACCTCATTAATCATGAATACCATTAAATGAAAGTGCATACAATCTATAAAATGTTTTCTTAGACTGTTATTATTTTATTATTTATCAAATTTAAACAATTTTCGTCAGTTAGTATTATTACTTTATGCCGCTTATAAAAGTGGGGTACACATGGACCCCCTTACCGATTAAGTGTAAGGTTTCGAGCTCCATCGTATGAGGGTTAAGTCAAAGTAAATTAGAACACATTTGGGGTGACAGGTATAAGCGAAAGTGGAATTTGCATAAGTTTGCATTTAGAATTCCTTTGTATTCTTCAATATAACGCTAAATGTATATGCCCAAATTCTTGACGCGATATTGATCGAATGTACAGTAGCAATACAGTTATCATCCTTGGTCTTGTCAGTACCAGCCAGTGCTCGCAGGTTTACTGCAACATTCAGCTATACGAATGTTGTGGGTTTCCTCCTGCCCTAAACTGACAAGCCTTGATATGTGAAAGAATATTGAAAGCGGCTCTAAACCCAAATTTAAAAAACAACAAAAAACAACAACATACACTTATCATGCTTATCAACTTCATAATTTACCAGTTAACTGTACATGCTGTAGTCTGTACAACTTAAGACATAACTGTAAATAACCAAAGTTAATATACACATCCTTACGTAACATGAGAACAATGCCAAACCAGGCCAAGGGTCAATCATTTTGCCCCACGATTTTAGCAATTTGAGTAATTATTGGGCAGTGAACAACGAGATGTAACGAGATGATCTAATAATGCTTGAAATGTCTATGAATATTTAGTATACTTAGTTCTACATTACTACATAAACAGACGACACTTCTTGCTCTCTAAAACATAGACGAAAGTTGAAACAGATGAGTGAAATTCGGACACTGTCAAACAAGTTCACTGATCCTTCAAACACGTCAAGGTCCAAATATCACAACAGAACATACCTTCAGACGGATAAAGAGTGAGTTTTCTTTGCTGTTCGATGATCTAGACTTTCTATCCCGATGCTTCTCATTGAAAGTGTCATCTAAAAGTAGTTCTTGTAATGAAACTATTGATGCCTCTGTAAGTTTCCTGTTCAAGTCATGTGACGCAGATTTTACGACTAAGGGAGGCCACTCTATCCTATTTCCCCAAATGTAGGTTTCAACACAGGTATTGGTCGATCTATTTTGTATCTTAAAAAACATGGTTAAAATGTTCTTGAAATAAAATAATCCTGATTATAAAATGCAATTGATGATAACATTGATTCTTAGGAATTTAAAAAAAACCATGTTTACATAATATTTCGAAGTCATGAGGCATCATGATTGCGGCTATCGAGCCATACATTAATCATATATATTGTACTATGGGCCTACATAAGTCCATTTATCTGACCGTGAAGTGAATAGTCCTAATCAGAAACTTTCCAATATACCGTGTACACTGGACACATACATAGCAAATACCGTAGATCTATATGCCTATAAGCAAGGCCGTAGCTAACCTCGAATTTTAGAAGAAAGAAAAAACGTACATGGTATTATATACATGCACATATGCCCTACATACACTCTTTTAATTTTCGTTAATATTTATTTAGGCAAATCAACAAGGCATACACCTCTGGAATCATTCCTACGATCGCTCATAGTTGATAAAATCTCAGGCTGATGTGACCATATTTGGTCGTGTTTTCCTACTATTTTGGTTGATTGCAAGACACTGTGTTTTACAGAATGCCCTGCAAGCGTGAATAGTCTATTATTTGTAAGTGATTTCGCAGCAGTATGTTTCAGTTAAGATAGTTATGATTGCTCCCTGAAGTATGAATGATTTGAAGGTCATGGTGATACATGTATTTGTGTTCACGAACGTAAGAGACACGCTAGGCCTATTTTGACATTTTCAGAGCCTTTTATTATCGAAAATTATAAATTGCGGGAAATCAATTGACAAATAAGCACACATGGTGATTAAAAAAAAATCTCCATGGAATATACTATAGTGGCTGATTCCGGTCATGTCGTACTGGCGGGTTAATTTGGACAGGTCGCTGATACGACATCACGATGCCCCACTACGACAGTACAATGCGACAGCACGATACGACGGGACGACAGCACGATGCAATGGAACGACAGCACGATGCGACAGCACGACAGCACGATGTGATGGAACGACAGCACGATGCGATGGAACGACAGCACGATGCGACGAGACGACAGTACGATGCGATGGGACAACTACGGTTGCTGATTTCGGTCATGTCGTACTGTCGCATTGTACTGTGGTGATGTCGTACTGTGATGATGTCGTACCAGCGACCTGTCAAAATTAACCCGCTAGTACGACAGCACGACATGACCGGAATCAGCCACCATACGAAAGTGAGATTCGACTGCGCGCGAATGGCCATATGATTTTGTCTTACATTTGATTTATTTCGGTCACTGTCATTACAAAAATACCAGCTGTATATGTACATTACCCATTGATTACAGACGTGTAACAAATAATGATGTATGACAGGAAAACTATCCATCTTTAAAAGAGTTATAGTTTAAAACGAAAACTATCGCAATAGTATCGCAATATTAGCACATCTATTGCAATACTATCGCAATAGTGTTTTCAACTATGGCAATAGTACTGCAATAGTAGAATTGGCCTCAATAGTCACCCCTAACCGATTACCAATAGACGATAATTGGAACAATATTGGTATTTTTCTTTCAAATAAACACTCGATAGCTTTAACACTATACTTACTTATTACCATATTTCGCTTGTTTATATTTGTTCGTCTGCCATATAATGTCCTTTCATGTAATTATGGCTTCCAATTTCCCTCAATATTTACAACATTTTCTATTTTCTATACGATGTTCAAAAGAATAGATAAAACAAATACAATTACAAAACTATGAACAAATATTAAATGCCTCGATCAAAACATGTGATGCACTTATCATAAAAACACACGGTTCGTTCTTCCTAATGTTGTTTCCCCGTCATTTTGAAGAGATCCTAATGATAAATAAAGAGCACTACTTTTGTATATCGTGTAGAAAACATACAATTTTGTAAACCTTGAGGGAAATTGTGATAAGTTCTAACCACATTTAAGTACTAACTACAGACGAATAAATATTAACAAGCCATGTATTGTTTAGTCGCGTGATCAATCGCCAGATATGACATTTTAACTGTTATATGCACGTTTTGAAGCTATCTGGTGTTTATTTGAAAGAAAAATACAATTCTTGTTTCGATTATCTTCCATTCCTAATTTATAGGCGTTATTTATTTGAAATATACCGTTATCCAAATCAATCACGAACACGAAAGCTGGTACAGGGCGATTAGTTATTAACTAGTCTCTAAATTGCATTCATTCTCACGGTGCGCTTTGTATGAACAACTCGTATTAGCGATGCAATAGAACAATCGAATATTAATGATTCTACATCATGATAAATACGTCAATTCGATTTTGCAATAACGGCAAGTTCATCCTACACAACGATGATAAAAGTCGATGTCCAAGTTGTTCATACACACTAAATACTATAAAACTCAGTAGGGCCGAGCTCAAATTGGATGACTACTGCTTCTTTTTCTTCCCAGAGAATCAACACAATGCCGATGGGACCTACGGCAGACTACCTGGAGGATGGAGTTCGAATCCCGGCATCTTCGAATTCTCCGTAGTAGGGTTTTTAACGTCTTACCAAAAGTGTCGTGCTTTATAGACATCACATAAAGTCTCGGATTTTGCTTGCTTTTATCAACATAGGATAACATTGATATCAAAAGACACGAGGTGGAAATTCTTTATACGATACTATTAGACCATAAATGGCAAGAAACATCGAATAATCTCACGCGCCGAGAGTAATCATAATCCAGTAGGCATTTAGTGTGAGAAATATTCTTATATTCCAGGATCAACTGCTAAGTTAGCCAAGATATGATTAGAAATTGTGGAATATAGATAGATAACACCCAAAATACACATACTATATTAGTATTAATCATGCAAATATCTCAATAGAATACAGCAGATCCGGAGGAGGGGGGTGGGGTGGTGGTGTCTTAGGGGCCTTAGACCACTCCCACCCCCTGTGTGTTGCCCATCTTTTGCTTTAAATATAGTAAAGTGAGAGAGCATTTCATTATGCCTACATTTAAAAAAACACTTTCCATGCGCATCCGTTGATCACCGATTGGTGAAAGATTCCCGCAGCGACGTTAAACTCCATAATCACTCACTTATTGATCCATGACGGAGAATAATTTTGACAGCAGTGATTTTCTTTCTAAGTGTTTGATGTGAGATGTTGTTGTTGTTGATCTATTGATCGACATATGCATGATGAGTTTTATCTGTGATAGGGCAGTATACAGGTCCTAAACGGTTCCATAAAACAGACCCGACACAGACCTATGCTGGACTACCTCGGAGTCGAGTGCATAGATGGCCCTCTCCAAGGTCCGCGCGAATAGTCTATATTTAGAACAGCACTGTTAGGAAATACCTCCAATGGGAAAGACAGTGGCAAGCTGTTGAATTAGCTTTAATAAGCAACCAACGAAGTGGTGAGGGACAACGAACAGTGTAACATAAATTTATCACAATATCAATATCAGTTCAAGCTAAAACTATTGCATTATTATTAATTTAGATTATTTAAATAAATAAACAATGAACAGTCGGTGAACGACAACGAACACTGGTGAGAGACACTAATGCTGTAAAATAAATCTCTCACAATATCAATCAATAGCAGTTCAAGCTTTTAACTCCAAATTAGATATTAACCAACGAACAGATAGACACTAATGTTGTAAAATAAATCAGTGACAAGCAGTGACCAGCCAATATTAATGTTTTATTATTTTCAATTTTTCAAAGTAATATCGCGTTTATCCTCTAATAAATAAGTTTTGCATAGATTTCAAGACTGACTACGATGCTTCAATACATTTGATTTTCCAGCTGGTAGCAGTCTGTTTACAACTAGCATCGTTTCTGTTGCTCAAGACCTAACCCGTCAACGGGTATATATCCCTGTCTTCTGTTAATTAATGTACCGCATCGCGTTAGTTTCGGAAAACCGGTCGTGCTATCCCATAATGGTTTTTGATGACGTCACTCACGGAAGAAACATACTGATCACGTGGTTTCGCCTGGACTGGTAACCGTCCACGAAGCAAGTGCAATTTTACATGGCTTGCGCAAATCGTTCGCGTATCAGGAAACTGGTCCCCAGGAAACTGTAACTTCCGGTTAGAGAAGAATGTTCAACTCCAAGGACTGTATCCTTTTGTTTACATTTTTCACCCTAATCCATTTCGATCCTCGTATACACGCGTGATCTATAGTGCGAGCTCGCACGTCCCTGCGGGACTATTACCTTTCATACATTGTTCCATATCCTAGACAACACTATACTATGTGTAAGATTTACATTATCTTACTGTTGATACATGTACATAAACCATGAATACACCTGATAGCCCCATGTACATATTACTGTATTCTGTATTTGATCATGACGCTGACTATGTACACATTCGTTTTGTAATGCCTACACGGTAAGGAAAAAGCGTGTTTAGCTAAACAGAAACGTGTTTTCGGTGATTTTGTTTGCCGTGTGCGTTGACTGTTTAGGACGTGAGCGGTCACCTGTTTCTTGTTTAGCTAAACACTGTTCTTTGTCGTGTGCGTTGGGCTTTACATATTATTTGCTTGTAAACTGACTTATTGAAACATACATGAATACATGTATATCATAGGCATATTATATCTACATTTACATGTACATTAACTCTTTAAGGCCCGATGACTGATAGATCAGTGGAAAATGTCACCCCCCTTAACCCCAGTGACTGATAGATCAGTGGAATTTTCACCTCCGTTAAGGCCTAGTGACTGATAGATGAGTTCACCACACGTGTTTCAAATACATGCCCTTCTGTATTTTCATGATACAAATTTGGAGTAACTGCTAGAGTTCTGTTATTTATTCCGTTATGCGTGTGCCAGTACGTAAAATGACCCAACTACACAAAAACTGTAGGAGGTAAGCCCTATGACTTCGCCGGGCCTTACACAAATAGCACACATTCTCGCAGACCCATTACATTTAGGTATATGTCGCAACCAGCGTGTATGTTTATCAACATATTTGACCAGTGTATGAGTGTAAGAAGAGTACAACGGCATGGTCAGTCGGAAAGGTCAGTAGACAATAATAGTATTGGTCAGTATCCCGTCTCTCTTCAGACTAACATCCTGATAACGACAGCTCTTGTCATTGGAAGAAATCAGCAGTCTTTGTGGCCAGTCTCGACCAGTGGTTGATTAATACCAAATATATTCTAGGAGCGTATGGTCAAGACGTAGCCTTCAGCTGTTCTTAAGAATTGTTTTGTTTGTTTTTGGTTTCTTTTGAAAGGAATAGTTCATTCCATGTAGCTTATATCTATCTAAATATAAGAAGGAAGACGTGTGTGAACTACTTGTTCCTAACATGTAGGTTTAGCAAGTTTCTAGATAACATGGCTTTTTTGAGGGTATTTTGTAGACAGATTGTAGATACCATGTAGGTTTTTATATGATTAAGTCATACACTTGGCAGTTTTTAGATGATATGTTTTATTATTTTTTTGTTTATATTACGTCGTAGACAGTTTCTAGAGGTTAAATTGAGGTTGCCTTTCTAGGGTAAAGGCTCGCTCACACGGGTCGACCGGTTGCACGACGTAGTTCGATTGGTCGTACGAGTAGAACTTACTTTTTTTAAATGTATTCTTTTTGATTTACCTATTTTTTTTAATCGTCACATCAGTTTTACAGATACTATCATACAAATAATAGATGACATGCTGTCCAGGATTTCACAAAGTTATCAATTTCGTATTTTGTAAAATGTATTTATCGAGACATACGGTAGTAAAGGCTCGCTCACACAGATCGATCGGTAGTACGTCTAATTCTATTGGTCGTACGAGTAGAACTTGCTCTAGTCATGCAATCTCGGTCGTAGCGAATCGCATCGCATGTACGCCCCAAACGGTGCGATTCGACACATCGTTACAACCGATCGGCCCGTGTGAGTCCACCTTAAGTTTTCAGTGGAAAAAGGGGAATACCTATTTACATATGACATTTGAATATTCTGTCTATTATAAAAAGAACAATCAGATTGCTTGGAACATCGTTGAATTATTCATTTTTTGTCGAAAACTAAATTAGTTCCAATTTTTATGTTTATCAATTTTTGTACTTGTGTCCAGAGTGACTTGATGGACTCGCATTCGCACATTAGATGCGATATAGTACATATGTGTATGTTACAAAAATAACAACTGGGTCATGATATCTCGGTGATTGCAATCCGTCGATTGAAATAATAATCGCATCGCATATCCGCATACGGTGAGATTCGACGCATCGTAACAATCGATCGAACCGTGTGTCCACCTTAAGTCGTACACCATTTCTATATAGCATGGACGTTTAGAGGGTTTGTCGTACACAATTTCTAGATTAACATGGTGTTTCATAGGGTATGGCGTACACGGTTTATAGGTTTTAAAACTATTTGGAGATCTGGAGGTTATCTCGTACATAGTTTCTGGATAGCATGATGGCTTTGAGGGTGCATGGAGCTTTTAAATGGGATGCCATAGGCTATATACTGTAAACCAGGAAATTAATGCGTCACTAATTTAATGCGACCTCAAGCTTTAGGACATAAATGCGACAACAATTAAATGCGATCGACCAGGCCTCTATTCGTGTTTTTTTCCCAGACGTACCTTTCATTATTTTCCATAATGCGTAGGAAGTAAATGCGGCCATAAGCCAATCGCATTTTTTCGCATTAATATCATGCTCGCATTAATTTCCTGATTTACAGTATACTAGACAACATCGAGGGTTCAAGGGTATGTTGTAAGGTACAGCACTTATTTGTAATAGAATGTTAAATTTGATGGTCATTTTATAATGTTCAGAAAGACTTACCGGTATGCAAATTGAACAATCGGCCACATGACGTCAACAATTGCATTATTATAACTACAAAGCCAAATATACAGTAAACATAATGCATTTTTAGTCTGGTTATAATTGGTTTAACATATTTGAACCTAGCTATTACACGGTTATAACCACACTCCTCCAAACAACATTACCATTGACGTCGTCGGTATACACATACATCACGAAGATTAAATGACAATTAAGCCGATCAGCTCTGCACGTGTGTTCATTGAATGTGTAAAGTTCAGACGAAAATAACCGTTTATGATTATTTTACAATTTCGATAACCATCAATGAATGTCAATTCCAGGCATGCTATCGATGTTTAAGACTCAATTATTTCCAATTTAAAAGCTGACATTGGTGTCAAATTACATTCCGGCTCAATACACCGAAATAACATACAGGAAATAGGATAATATTTCTCTCATATTTCAGACACCTTCGTGACTTTATCCCTATGCTCTTCAAATAGCGATTTTACGATAATGTTTGAACCCACAATACTACACGAAATACTCTATATAACGGCATAACAGTGCTATCCAATCGCTCTAGGGATTGTATAAATACTCTAGCTATGCCATTAACAATTAACATTTAGTTTTTCATAAATGTCAATTTTAGTCTTGAATGTGGAATTCCATAAGGTTAATCATCCTCGAAACGCATACCATATATCTTCTTAACATCAGTCATTCATGTTAAGTAGACATCTTATTTGAGTTTTGCGAAAGTATTGAACTTTAGTCCGGGCCTAAATCAGTCCGTGTGCCATGATTTTACTGTATAGCAGTAAATGACGTAAACTACATGTAGGACCATAAAACACACACACACACACACACACACACACACACACACACACACACACACACACACACACACACACACACACA
>JAUTBT010001335.1:0-10707 GCA_032361225.1 Lepetodrilus schrolli | reverse complement strand
TTTAATTGTCGCATTTATGTCTAAAAGCTTGAGGTCGCATTAAATTAGTGACGCATTAATTTCATGATTTACAGTATCAATCTAATTAAAATCAGATCTCCTTAAACATTTGGTAAAGCTTAGCGAGTGTCTAAATATCTGAGCGTCAGTTTCATATCTGATTTTAATGAGATCTCATAGTACTAGAATTATTCTGTAGAAAGGGACACACTTGATATATTGACAACCCGCTTAATCCTTTTTTAGTATTCTGCTTCAGCTGTTCTGAATTGCTTTTTTTGTCACATCACAAAGTCACAAGGATCATATATCATATTTACAAGTTTTTCACAAACACGTCTACCGTAATTGCCCTAATAATTCAAACAGGAGAAAATAATTAGATTTGTAGCTGTTAGAAAAATTATTAGAAAAATATGAAAATTAAAAGAATCTGTGTTCATATAATTAGGGACAACCAAAGTAAGGTACAGGATATGGTTTTAAAAGAAATGGTAAATAAATGAAGGATTTAAAAAATATATATATATATTGTTTTGAAAACAATGTTAGTGTTCGAATAAATAGAAAATTATGATTTTATTATTTTTGCAAAAGACTATTGGTGAATTGGCTTCGGAAATTTTGTCGCAAATGGGTGAAAGATTCCTGCAGTGACGTTAAAACTCACTAATGCTTTGAAAATTGAGTGTTAATAGAGTTGCAATATCGGTGAAAGAATCTTGAAAGTGGCTCTATAACACCAAGTATGTCTTGGTGCACAGAAGAAGCACGTGTCCTACAGCAATCTAGTACTTATTATTTTTATTATTATTACCTGCCATTGCCAGATAAGGTGTATGGACATTTTTTTCCCAAAATGTAGAAAGAAAAAATATTTTTCATTCAAGAACAAATATTTTTCATCTTTGACAGTCTAGATGATCATGTATACATAGACTGTATGTCAAATTAATTAGTGTTGTTATTTGACAGAGTCCAGTCGCATTAAATTATACATTTGTGCTTTCCTTCGGAAACACAGATTTCCTGTTTTCAGTTTACCAAAAATATGCAAAACGATTGCTGTCCCATCTCTTGCAGAATATAACTAGTTTTAATAATGTATAGCACTTAATTTGCTGTATGTTAATATGTTCAATTTTAAATCTACTTAATAGTGTAACCTATAGTATACATATTCTTTGTGTATTCCACAATTAAGCCAAAAGTTTGTAATCATCATATATCTACTGAAACTGTTAACCATAAAAGCATGTTTATTAACAGGGTTTGTATCTTATCATTGGTGTGTAATTTTGTGTCAACATGTTGATGAATTGTCATAGTTAGAAACCATTCCATTTTGTTTTAACAAAAATCACTTTGTTTTACGAAATCATATCATTGCTACATGCAAACAATACTAACATGACCTTATTACAAGGTCGAATACATGCTTCCAAGAACTAATATTTATACTTACACCTTAAATTATCCAATCTAGTTAGTTGTTGATTTATCCAAAGGTTCAGGGTTTAAGCATTGTGTGCACTCTCTGGTCAAACCCATGGGATACTATTCCACTCTGCTATGTATACCGTTGGGCATTCCTGGCATTATCTGTGGGAGGTGTGTCAGCGTAATACTGACATTGATTGGTTCCGTTATTTACCTGGGTTTTTCCACTGTTCGATGCTACCATTGTTCCGAAGATGGGTTTCTGACAAACATGTCGTAATAGAAATTCTCGCCCATAGCTAAAGCATTGAAGTTCCCCACGGGTATTTTTTAGCAGAGTAAAAATAGCATGCCATGGGTTGCACACGATGGGGCATTTAAGTAGCTGTTGCACTGTTCTTCCAATTTGTCGACATTCGGAGTGAATTATTTTTGGGAGACATGTTATTGCATAAATAGTCGTGTGATATACGATGCTCCTACTGGTCTCATGCAGAGTGGTTACCCCTTTGGCTTAGTCGGTAGAGCATTGGACTCGCAATCCAACAACTCGAGTTCGAATCCCAGGAACGGCAAGGTCCTCGGTTGCACAAAGTTTCACAGTTGATGGGACAGCTGGAGAAGTAGCGTCTGATGGACGGAGAAAGCCAGAGTAATCTCAGGCTATTCGGGCGACGGAAGGATCTGAGATTGGGTTTACTAGAAGCCACTTGATTGTATATGGTGCGCTAGTGATTATTAGAAATTTGTGCATCTTGTTTGAAAACTGTATCTAAAATGGCAATGCCTTTGGCAATGGTCAGTCATAGTTGTGTTGTGAGTTTTTATGGTATAGATAGAAGTACATGTAATGTTGAATATATTCTATTTTAAGAATTTTATGTACTGTAGATTGTTAGTTATTATGTCATTCTTACCTAGATATGTGTTTAAAGATTTACTATGATATGAGCACGCACAAATGCAAACACACACACACACACACACACACACACACACACACACTGTACACACATTCTTTCTTTCTTAGCACGAAGTATTTTTTGTTAATCTTTTTATATGTTTCCCAAAAACGATTAAGAAGTTAAAACAATGACATAAGGAAAGCCAATGTCATTACCTAGCTTTCGTAGCAAACAAGCTGACTGTATAATACTTTGTTAGATCAAGAGGCGTTCATCCATCACAGCGTCACTTTATTTCAATATCCTGTTACCTGAATGTGTGCAAATGTATAAACATGCCTTTTCTTATGTTTTACTCAACAACATTAATTAAGACTAGAGCCATTAGCTTTTTTGGACATATTAATTTAGCAGTATATTATTTTAACAGCATACCAGCCGATGCTCGCATGTTTACTGCAACATTCAGCGCTACGGATGTAGCGGGTTTCCTCCTGCCCTAAACTGACAAGTCGTGATACAAGTGAAAGAATCTTTAAAGCAGCTCTAAACCTCAATTCCAACAACAACAACAAAAGTTTAACAGCGAAAATATTGGCAGGTTGTGGAAGCCCTCGTAACACATCCACCTCGTTCCATTCGTATTTCCACAGGTGAAAATGAGTAAATGAATTGCTCGTGTAATTTATATTTATGTTATGAGTTAACACGAAATAGTTTTTACTATCACTCATTGATTTGTTACAAGGACTGATTTCACAGATCGGTGCTAGAAATAACATGTCAATTGTCTACAATTACATGTACCAGCTTATTGAGTAGTTTGTGGAGGAATTATATATATATACACATATGCTAACAACAGCACTAACTGAGACTAGGCAATGCAATGTTAATTATTTGTTTCTAGATCACGACCTTTAAATATATGTAAACGTCAAAGAATATCTTTTCAAAATATACATTGTTTGTTGTGGAATCTTAACAAGACTACTGAGATTGTAGGAAATGTCAAATTAATTTTTGTTTCTCAAGCATATGTTTTCAAAATGTGTGGACATAAAGTATTTCTTTCATGAGCACAACTTTTCAAAATACATTATTATGAGGATAGTGCCTTTAATTGGACTGAAAGTCCCTTGAGAAACATTGTGATCAGACCTCATAATCAATCATTTCTTACATTGCATGTAATGCAAGTCATCCATACACAATGATACCACAGTAATGTATTTAGATAGCCAGCTCCGTGGCATAATGGTTAGAGCATAGTCCCGGAGTGTGGAAGGTCGCGGGTTCGATCCCCGGTCATGGTTAAAAGAGGGTACTTGTTGTTCCCCTGCTTGGCGCTCGGCATTAAAGGGGTAAAGCAAGGACCTGTCGCCTCGGAGTGGGGTATTTGTGTTCTATCTGCAGCATGTGCTATTCCAAGTGAACTAGCACTATAAAAACTGGTGGAAATCCAGACTAGTACAAGCAGTACATATGCATACAAGCCATGATGTGAGTGAATAAATCTTGAAAGTGGCTTTAAACCCCAAATCAACCAACCAACTAATGTATTTAGATAATAATACATTTTCACAGAGTATCCTGGCTTTGATAGTTGCATGAATAAATAATTGCAATAATTTAATATAAAATATTTTTGGAAATTTTCAAATGGTATTTTATTTGATATTTACAAATTGAGATTATGTTCAAAGGTTTATTACAATTTATTGTCTAGCTTGAATTCAAAATATCCACTGCATTAAACAAAAACAATAAAAACAATAACTCGTCACTCATTGTAACTTGGTAAGAATATCATTAATTACTTCTGAGAACTAAATTTATTACATTTGAACATATGAGATTTATTTTAAATGCGGACAAATCTATAAAAATAATATATTGTTTTAATTGATCTTCATCAAATACAGAAGAATGTATATCCTGTCATTTAAATGGATTGCTGTATTCTAAACGTTTGATGTATCTATTTGAAGAGAATTTGAGCTTGCCATCTAGGCGTATAGTTGCTGGACACGACCCAATGGGATGCACACATCATACCCTATATATATATATATATATACATACATGCACTCGTTGATGCTCAAATGTGCTGATTTGTTTGAACATACTGATATAACCATGTCAATATCCTCTTTAATATCCTAATAATCTTTGTAAACTCCGACATGGATCGTTTAGATAGTCACGACTTCAATGTTAAATTCGAATGCTTTCGTTCTTGTCAATACTGTATTAAATAAAATACTTGGGTAGGCTTGGTTGCAGGGGTATGTACATGTAAATTGAAAATTGCTTGACGAAAACAACGCACAAGTTCTACGCTGTATATGATATTACCAGTATGATTCCAATGTCTTATAAAATATTTTATGAAATAAACAAAACCAAATTCACCATTTGTTGTATTATGTGGTCTCGTACTACAATTACATCACATCCTCGTTGACAAACTTGTGGAAGCGATGTCGACGGGGTCTATTCCCCCGACTCTGACCCCAATTCCCGGCAATCTAATTAGCTCACGTGGTTAGAGGTAGGTTATAGTAGGTCACGCGAGCCAATCAGATAGCCAGCAATTGTGCCCGGGTCCGGTAATAGACCACGAGTCCGGGGAATAGATTGCGGGAAAAAAATAGCTAGGAAACCCCACCTGAAATTTTCAGCAAATAGCCACAAATAAAATTGCAAACAACCAGCGATTTTGTTTTTAAATATCGACAATAACGAAGACGTCATTCCATCAATTCCTGGTCAAACTTCAAGATGGCCACCAAGATGGCTTTATTAAGGTTGTCGCAGTGTAATTTTGTCGACCATTCAGCGGTGAAAAGGTTTTTGGAAGTACAAGCATGTTATGTATGTCAAGTGAATGTACTTTCCAGATGTCCAAGTGACTCGGAATGTTGGTTCTATAACACAGTTGGTAATGTTTGGAAATGATATCGTGGCGATACAACGATCTTTAAATTTCGCCCGAACCTAGTAGTCCGGACAAGGCGACAGTTTGTGTTTGCGGGTCCTAAGTTATATCTTTAACAAACCTAAGAACACGTATAATATATTTTCTATTAAAATGATGACAAACTGATCTAACGTCTAGCGTATATGCAATGTAAATAGGCGGTCTTATCTCTGGCATAACACCACGAGACCGACACGGACAATGCTGCTACCAAACCAGCTGGTGCTACCCTGGCTGTTTCCGAGCTGTTTTGCTCAAGTCGGTAAGCAAATTATACATATTATGATTACCAAACACGGTCACGGCTACTGTTATGTTGTCTGTATTTTGTCTATTCATTAGTGTCGTTGACCCTTTACTCCATTTATTAAATTTGTGTTTATACTCAACAACATGAGTAAAGGGCCAGTAGCCTTTTTGGATTGAAATTTAGCTTTACATTTGTAATAAAGAAGAATTTCCAAACGTCTACAGGCTCTAGGAACTCTTCCAGAACTCGAAGACCAATTTAAGGAGCATGGGACCAGGGTGACTATTCTCGAAACTTTCTTACGATCTTACGTCAATCTTAAAGATTCGTATAGTATGGCTATGAAAAAGGTTAGGCTAAGAAGATCGTAAGAAAGTTTCGAGAATAGGCCCCCAGGTTCCGATATTTGGAATAAAACCTCATCACAAAATATCCACCGGTCAATAATTCATTTTCGTTGAATACGTTTGATGTGTGTGCATATTTTGCGCAATCTCATTGGACATCGCTAGTAACAAAATTATATCAAAATGTTTAAGGAGCGATTTTTGTGTGCATATTTTACGTCTCTGTGATCCTAGCCCACGATGGCCTGAACTTCACAATCACACCGAGCACCATTGCCATGTGTGGTGGTAGCCAAGTCGTACAGATGAAATTCGAGTGTCACCTCACCCACTCCTACTCGAGCATTCTAGCCATTGAGGTGGGCGTAGCGTCGGGTGGACGCCACTCGCCCATGTGCGTCCTCAACGACAGAATCTACTCCATGGAGATCGTCGACAGCAGCTACACCAACAGGTTCAATCAGACAAATTATGGAAACGCCCGACAGTCGGCGAGTCTGTGGCAGCCCACCCCTTCCGATATGCATACGTATTACTGCAGTGTGGCGTACATCTATGGCTCGCTTATATACCACGAGACCTACGTAACTGTTCAAGCAAAGTGTGAGTTGTGTTCATTCAAATTACATGTAGTCATGTTCCGTTCTTTTTCTGTTGAAAAAAAAAGTTTAAAGGGTTCAACGAGAAATGACCCCAAGAAACACAAAGGAGAATGGGATTAATGTTGGTTCCTTGTGTATTTCGATGGACCTTTAGTCAAAGAATTTTGATACATTATTTGAAGAAATTTTAAATGCAGCTGTTTTATTGTTAAAAATTAATGCCTCAAACGCTACAAAGACTAAATTAAGTATACAAACCGACTTGTAATTGAGTCAGTTTCAATGTATAAAAATACCAAGAACCGCTACTAGCAATGGCTTCTTGCAACAGGCATTGCATTCCATATTAGTCCGGCAGCAGAATGCATATAACAAATACGACTACTACTACTACTACTAATAATATATGGTCGTTGCCAATTTCCACGTAGTGCTCGGTATTATTCTTATTATTATTATTATTATTATTATTATTAATATTATTAATAGCAATAATACTTAGCATTACGTGGGAATTGACAACGACCATGGTTGAATTCATTATAAATTTGATATATCGCAGTTGAGATAACGTGTGGTATACTAAGGTCACCATTATATGTTTTACGAACAAAATATTACATACTGTAGCTCGACTACGATATATCATACAAACAATAATTGAAATAATTCTAACAATTAAGATTATACCTTGTACTGATCCCCCAGGTGACAGACATATGCTGTCAGGTTCCGAGGTATACCCCAGTGGCGACCTTTGAATTTGGATACTACGTCCAAGACGAACGTGGCATGGCTGGTATTTTCCTGGAATGTACCGATAACGGATTTAAGGTAAGAAAAAAATACATATAAAACCTAGTCGAAAACTCGTCCACTAAATCATGTAAATGTTATTTAATGCTTTATGGTTTATAGGCGAGCGGCAAATTCTTGAAAAGTGCTACTTCATTCTGATAAACTGAAGTCGTGCTTCCTTCAAAATGTTATTTTCCGGGATTAAAAGGAATTTTGTAACATTTTGTTAATTAAAAATAAAGTATGTATACGGTCGACCCCCCGTTTACCCGGACTTCAGATATCCGGTTCCCTCGTTATCCGGACGATTTTTACTGGGAATCAATTATCTTTTATATAAAACGACTCAGATATTAAGACAATAAACATTCTAAATAAATTGCCAGACATGTCATTGACAAGAAGTACTTCGCCAAATGGCGTTTGATGGAGAAAAAGATGCAAGGCCATTTGATTCAGATGTTGCATATGCTGGTGAACAAACTTCTGAATATGGTCACCCAGTTATGTGGACATTCTCCCATCACTGTGAGTCTAGAGCAAACCGATTCCAAGGGATACATAAGCAACGGTGATCATTACTTTTTGGTCAATTTTACTCGGACTAATTGATAGTCGACATGATAGCTGTATTAATAAAGTGAAAGTTATGCAAACTTTATTTTCCGTACGTGGTAATAACAGATCCCAACGTCATTTGTAACCGATGTTTTGCCAATGTGGAATGTGGAAATATATAACATAGTCAAACTTTGAAGTAACCATTAAACATGACATCATACGTGTAGTCGCCAAATGACCATAAAACTTTGCACGAAGTACAAACGCATGCTAAAGTCAACATTTTGTTAACAAAATTCCATATAAAATTTGATCTTGAGCATGAAATCGTTCTTAAAACGTTTCTTAATCTCGATGCCTGGATTAACGTTATCGACAAAATGCTGCCGTTTCAACTGCTGCAATTTTGCTGCATCGAGGAACTTTCGTTCTGCACCCATGTAATTAGTTGCTATATTTGGCTCTTTTTAATTCCAGGTTTACAACCTCTTTCAATTCAGATACACTTTTTAAGAAAGCGAGACAAGACACATATTAACTTTATTTACATTTGAATGTATGCACGTAATTTTATGTCAATTTTTCACAATACAGGAGGATAAGAATTTTCAGTAATCATAATTTAAATTATTTTTTTATATACGTTCTGTACAGAGAAGACTATGATATGTAATGTACATGTAGTTTATCAATGCTAAAGTTACCATGATCGATGACTACTCAATGATTGTATTTTTGCCTCAAATAATTCCCATTCTTAGTATTAAGTGTTCCATGTAATAACATGTGCGACCAATGGCATGTCAATATATTGTTCTGAGAATTAAACATATATGTTACTTAACGATGTAATAGTTGAATCATTTTGTGATTAAACTTGGTTAAAAACACGGGTTTGTGTTTATCATAACCTCAGAGGACGAAGTTCGTAATACTGAGGGACATCACCGTTATGATCAGCAGGATCTCTAACATCACCCGCGCATGCGTACATCAACGGCTGCTCCTCTAGAACATATTCCTTGAACGGTAGGCAGTACTCCACGTCGAAACAGCCAGAACTCGCTTCGCTGAAGTCCCACATCTCGGATTTAGTCGGCTGTATCTGTTTGTACTGATAAGTGTCCACGTCCTTGATAAAATGAGGCGAGTTTGTTTCATAATCTTCGTCGTTTGACAAGACTTCGTTTTCGTCCATCTGCAAGAAATGTTCGAATTCATCTACGCTGAATTCATCCTCGGACAGACAATGATCGAACTTCAGGTCTTTTTCGTAAACAGGTGAATCTGCAAGGGTTTCATGGAAAAGTCGTACTCGTTTCATTGTCAGCGGATCGTGTCCGTCGGCTTTGCTGGCGTATGCTACCAGCTTTTCCTCCTCTTTAAACCAGCCCCTTATTGTAGACTTTGGAACGTCGATGTCTCTCGAGACCTGTGCCTTCGACAAACCAGATCTAACTCTGGCTATGGCAGACAGTTTGTCCTTCACGGAATACGATCTGTTGCATCTGTTTCGTCTCTTTGCATTCATAGACATTGCTGCTGGATGTGTGACTGTTTTCTGTGCTGCAGTTTACTCGTAATATATGGTCGTAGAAAGCCTCCCTGGAGTATTCAAAGCGTGTCGACTACACGCTTGAAATTCCATACAATAATCAATTAATTTCCAATTACTTTAATGACCTTAATGTTTCATATATTTGTGTTCAGATGTACGTTGAAGCGAGCGCCCAGTTAGCAGGCACGCAGCTAGGTTCTGTCTGTGAATCAGATGAAACTTCTCATTGCGTGAACGTACTAAAGTACCAATGCAAAGGCGAATGAGCCAGAATTGATCACGCGTTAAGCTTGATGAACTCACAATACTAAGCGTCGTATATTGTTATACCTCCAAAGCTTTGACACGTTCAATTGTTGGGCATGCGTGGTTATATAATTCTCATACACATTCTTTTAGAGTGAATCTAGCACGCAATGAAGATTGGGATGCAACGTACGTCTTTATATCAAATAATTATGCTCAGTACCAGCCGTAGCCTATGGGCTTTACTGTAACACAGTGTTGCTGGCGGTTCTCGTCCCACCAACAACAGAACGAAAGATGTCGCTTTAATATGAAACACGTCGAAAGTTCCAACTTCCTCGTTCATTATTATCATATCACGGATACGTGTTTCGTGGGCGCATGCAAATTGTACGGACACCTCTTAGGTTGTAAGTTAAATACAATCGGGCTCGGCTGGTTCGTGAATGGGTGATCTCAGAGCACCTAGGATTTGTTCCTATACAGATGTCGAGCGTTTCTTGAGGTTCTCAAACTAGATATGTAGTATATGCAAGAGATAGACTTTGCGAACCGACCCTTTCTTCATGATTACAGGGAGGGGAAGTAGAGAGAGAAAATGTATTAACAACTATGTTCTAATCACGCATTAACGAACGATGAGATGTTTTTTTGTACGGTATACCAACATGTATATATTTTACATTTAATGTGTTGGCCTCACACCCTTGCTGGCTTGTTACATACACGAGCTGAAGACCGGTATCGTTCCGTATACTGTACTGGTTTACGACCGGTAATCGCCCCCAACCACATTATACCTGCCAGGGATGCGTTCAATGGAGAATACACATGCATATGTATTCCAGGGATGCGTTCAATGGAGAATACACATGCATATGTATTGTATGTATTAATACGCGAGCCGTTCAGTGAGCGATACGGATGCATATGTATGCAAACATTTCAATACGGGTTTGGACTGCGTAGCGTTTTGTATGAAAACCCAAAGCATGAAGCGAATGGACTGGACGCATG
>JAUTBT010001334.1:0-10708 GCA_032361225.1 Lepetodrilus schrolli | reverse complement strand
GTGTCCCAGCTCTTCTACTCATAACAGTAGAACTGTCCTAGTTATCATATGCATTGCAAAGTCTACATATCATATGTATTTGTTGTGCATGGCTGAGTTGGCTGATTTAAGAAAGGGCATTAGGATATTTATTAATTTACAGTCAGTTTTATATTTTGATTACGATATTGTATTTTATTGTAAATGATATTTAGTCCAACACAGTGATTAAAGTTAGACAAACACTGAGCATATTGATGTTATATTAGAAATGAAAAGCATACCGGCTATTTAAAAAATGCCTATACTAGTATACTTGATTCCAATATTACTTTTACGTTGTAATGTTACTCCCGAACATCTCAGTATTAAATCCTTCTGGTTTGATTGTTAACAATCAGCTATTGATAATACAAGTTGTTATTATAGCATTCATCAGATTTGGCTATTCTTTAAACATTCAACTATTGATAAAACAAATTGTTATTTTAGGTTTAGCTATTCTGTAAACACTCAACTATTGATAATACAAATTGTTATTTTAGGTTTAGCTATTCTTTAAACATTCAACTATTGATAATAAAAGTTGTTATTATAGTAGTAGGTTTAGCTATTCTTTAAACATTCAACTATTGATAATACAAATTGTTATTTTAGGTTTAGCCATTCTTTAGTCAGAGCATACAACACATTACGGTTATTTGAAAACCTGTCTACTTGTGCTAAATAAACCAATAATGAACTTGGTCGATAGTGTGGATACATAACTGTTTGGTAGTAATAAGGTTAATGAAAGATATTATATACCAACAACAATATTACTACAATGCCACGTGGTTATTAAGCATTTTGAAGCAATGAAGGTATCTGTGTCTACTAGGTTATTGTTAACTTAAATGGAAGGATCATAAATTATTTAGACAAGACAAATATTCCATATGTTAAATCAATTGTAGAATCGACACGCTTTAATATAGCAGGTTCAAATTAATATTAAAACATGTGCATGAATTGTAAAATTATACACTGTAGAATAACAGAAATATTGGTTTCGATGGACTGTTTATTGACTATTATCCATATTTTCACAACGTACAGTAAACATTTCGAGTTTGAACTCGCACTCAAGGCATTCGACATCAATGATTATTAGTTTATCTCCTGCCATAAACTGGTAAGCCGTGATATGAGCGAAACAGTAATGAAATCTGAGATCTAAACCCACCTTGTAATTTGCCACTATATCTGTGCTAGGTTAATGATTCGTGTCAACCATTGCTGCCTGTTCTTTCTTGTACGCCACTGGTAAAGTATAATTTCTACGAGATGGGTGCCCTCTGTCGTAGTTTGTAGCATGATAATTAATTGGTATCGTGTATTGATCGTATATATATAGTTCGTTGAGCATACATTAACATAGAATAATGCTCATTATAAATGCACTGTTTACTATTTTGTTATTTTGTGTATTTAATTGCCGACAACTATAGCGTACAGAAGCCTACTTGTTCGTCATAATTTTACATGTATATAGCTGATTACATATGTATGACATGGTTAAGTGATGTGCACAGCTAATGTTTTCAGCTAATGGTAGTTTGTTTACATGCAAGTGTCATACACACAGAACAGAGTTCCAGAGTAATAATAACCTGACAACAATCTGTAAACTTAGTCAAGTACATAATTGCACTTTTCCGTGCTCAAAAGGTATACATTCTACATACGATCTCTTTCAAAGGAAGACCGTGGACGCATTTTGAGTGCAAGCGAGAAATCAACGTAGATGATGACAAGCATGCAAATCTTCAGATGTTCCTTTGAGAACATTACGTACACAGAATGTGTTTGGGAATACGAAACACAGTTCTCTTTGATATGACACATATTATTATCTTTCATATTTCCTATTAATGGCACACGATATCGGATAATGGTATAGAGTTAACACAGAAACCTCAAACTGTAGAGCACACCATGTTTGAATCAGCATTTGTTGGAATCAATGCAACTGTGGAGACAGGTTCCAGAGAATACACCGTCCTAGAAAACCCTCAGCTAGTACACTGTCCTAGTGAACACTCAGCTAATACACCTAGTGAACACTCAACTATGACCATCCCAGTGAACACTCAACTAATACACTGTCCTAGTGAACCCTCAGCTAGTACACTGTCCTAGTGAACACTCAACTAATACACCTAGTGAACACTCAACTAATACACTGTCCTAGTGAACCCTCAGCTAGTACACTGTCCTAGTGAACACTCAGCTAATACACCGTCCTATTGAACACTCAGATAATACACCGTCCTACTGAACACTCAGCTAGTACACTGTCCTACTGAACACTCAGCTAATACACCGTCCTATTGAACACTCAGCTAATACACCGTCCTATTGAACACTCAGCTAATCCACCGTCCTATTGAACACTCAGATAATACACCGTCCTAGTGAACACTCGGATCACCAGAGCCTCGCCAGTGCAGCTTCCATCATCGCCAGGGATTAGGCCGTTTTCCTCTCTCAGCTTGATCAGGTTTGATCTCCTCTGGTTGACGACGATTTCACTGATGAACGTAACTGCTATTTAGCATACACCACTAGGACCGATACAAGCACAGCTCGATTTTATGTCAATCCTTATATAAACTAAATTAAACAGAATTATTTAAATCCAATAATTATATTATGGCACTCAAAATAAATATTGACTATTAGGTAAGGACAGTAATACTAGTCAGGGTTTCTTGAGGTACATGCAATTAGAAATATGATTAATTGTCTACGCATCTACGCACTCTCATCACAGAAAGGTGGTTATCGTTTTACTAGAGCAAGATCTGTAGCGTACCGCATGTCAGACTAATGTAGGAACAGTGTACAAATGTAATCGTTAGACCCAGCTGCTTCCCTATTTCTAATTAACTCCAGTAATTACTCGTTCATAATGTCCGTTTCTTTGCAATTGTTCCTTACGGAAGAGGAGCATCTGGATACTGGGTTCTAATATTGTTGTAATATGCTGACAGTGCAGCGAAACAGTTCATTAACAATACGATGTCTAGCAGACAGCAATGCTTTGAATTTCCCTCAAGATTATTCACTATTTATTTTTAACAAACCAGAAGAGATAACGTGCATTGAGTCCTTGAAGTTCCGTCTACACACCTAGGATGATTCATTGTATTTTGGGGAGAAATTTCAATAACTTCGTTCAGGGTTATCAGAGATGCGATCTCTTTAATTTGTGAAGTCGGACAAGCTCTCCCCGTATGGTAATAGTTTGGAACTGTTCAGATAAGAAAATGTTGAACAGGAACATGCTTTACTCTCAGGTGCTTGTAGTAAATATGTTTTATCGACTACATTGTCATTTTATAATCCGTATGTACCACAACGAACGAAATTCCACGGGAAACTAGTTAGGCGTCCTGTTCCAGGATACTAATGGATCAGACTGGAATCCTGACAGGACACGTTCACCTCGGGTGTCCTGGTCTATTTTTGAACATCCACATTACGCAACAGGATACCTAACTTGTTTTGCTGTGCTCGTGACGAAATATTTCTTTGAATGTCCGCCTCTCTAGAGACAAATAAACAAGTATGTATTAAAAGCGGGAGACATACATGTTCGGCAGCTAATTGCACGTTTCCCTCATCAGTGTAACACAACATTCTTTGACAATGCTTTTATTAAAATTGAAATTGTTTCCAGTTTTAACTGCAGTGGTATTTCAATTGCGTTGCTTCAAAGGACATTTAATTCTGATAATTTGTAAATCTACTAAAATATACGTTCACCCAGTGCAATGTTGCATCTATAAAGATAAGAATGTCAACAGGATTTAGATTTGTTGTTTGGAACCTGAGATTATTGAAACAGATTTTTAATACTCCGAAGGTTTGAGGTCGAGAGATCAAATTAAGTGTGAATAGTTCTTGATGAGACAAGTACGTATAGACGCTATGGAACTGGATTCTTTGGCAATATGGTACTGTAAGGAAAGGTCCGCTAGCTTTTACAGGTCCATGTCCAAATCACACCACAATTATAGAACATTGACATATTATATCATAAACATAAAATATACGTATCAGACCTTATCATTATATAGTATTGGTGCACAGGATCTAAATTCAAGTACACATGTACGCAGTATGGTGTGTGACTGTGTGTCAAGATGTACACAACATCGCGGTAGATTTCAAAATGGCTTGCCGTAAACAATGGAGGCAACCATGGAAGTATTACTGCTTAGAGTGGCAGATACATTTCTTGAAACATTCACATCGTGAAGTACTAAGTTGTAGTATTAATATGTCTGTACAATCCACATGATTGCTACCACGTATTCACATATTGATAATGTATTCACAAACTGATACTGTATTCACACATGGACACTATATTCACATACTGACGCCATATTACGAATGAGACTCCATTTGTGCTAGAAATATAACGTCGATGAAAGGTTGAAACATGTGTGTTGATATGTGCATGTAATACACGAGATTTGTAAACGACATAGAACAGAAAATAATTGCGCAGTGACTGTCATTATCTATGCCGGTATACGCAGCGATATGAAAGATGGATGCATTTCAACAATATATTTTCCGTGGCACGTTTGGAAACAAAGCCCACTGACACACACTGTTTTGTCTGCACGTGTAAGACGCGAGGGTGGATCGATGCTTGGTGCCGATCACCTATAAATGTTAATTAGAAGACAAATATAGCACATCGCTCTTGTGTCTACTAATAGAGCACAACGCTCTCATGTCTACTAATAGAGCACAGCGCTCTCGTGTCTCTTAATAGAGTACATTGTTCTCGTGTCTACTAATAGAGTACAACACTCTCGTGTCTACTAATATAGCACAACGCTCTCGTATCTACTAATAGAACACAGCGCTCTGGAGTCTACTAATAGAGCACAACGCCCTCGTGTCAACTAATAGATCTATCTCGGTACTGTGGTATTTTTATTTATGGTGGATACGAGAGCCTCGTGAAACGATACTCAGCCATGTTTCTTACACAACTAACAATGGTAACATTGACACTACTTACTAATGTGCCGTTATGTGGTCTGCTCCTGTATTAAAGCGGGGTGTTCCTGTAGTAATGTGGGTGCCACTAAGCCAGCGTGGTGCGACTGCATTGATGTGTAGTTCTACTGTTTTAATGTGTTGTTCTACTGTGCTAATGTGTTGTTTCCCTGTGTTAATGTGTTGTTTTCCTGTGTTAATGTGTTGTTCTACTGTGTTAATATGTTGTTCTCCTGTGTTAATGTGTAGTTCTATTGTGTTAATGTGTTGCTCTCCTGTGTTAATTTGTTGTTCTACTGTGTTAATGTGTTGCTCTCCTGTGTTACTGTGTAGTTCTACTGTGTTAATGTGTTGTTCTACTGTGCTAATGTGTTGCTCTCCTGTGTTACTGTGTAGTTCTATTGTGTTAATGTACTGTTCTACTGTGTTAATGTGGGGTGTCACTGGGTCAATGTGTGCCACGATGGCAAATATTGTGCTACTGTGCTATGGGGCAAATGTGTTAATGTGGATCAATCATCACTATGTTACCGCTCTGTGTCAATGTGTCAATATTGAGCGCCCCTCTATCAATGTGGACAGCATTATTGAAAGAGGGCCTATGGTCCGCATGTAATGAGTGAAACAGGCAAATTGGTGCTGTCATTCACAACCTGACTTCATGTATACACACGCTGTTCGAGGATTACTACTGTGTGGGCCGTCAGTAGGGAATCAATGGCCCAATTACACACAGGTCAGCGAGTCTGTTGAACGTCAGACCAAACTTCATCGTACCACATACAATGGCGAGAACTCTTAATATGCTATCTTGCCTTCGCAACAATGTGTCAATCATAGTCTTCAGATCAAGCTGTACACGCTGAAGCAAGTGACGACGGATCGTCAGTCTTAAACCAAACACGGCATCATCCCTATGAGGATATAATGGTGCCTATGTCATCAGCTGCGTGGTCCACACAGTCCTTTGTCATCAGCTGCGTGGTCCACACAGTCCTACGTCATCAGCTGCGTGTTCCACACAGTCCTTTGTCGTCAGCTCTACGTTGTTTACAGTCCTTTCAGAATCCAATCTTAGCTTTACACCATCCCCCTTGACTTGTGCATGGCCACCTCAGCAATGGCCAGCGGCATGGCGGCGTTATGAGTTTGCTTCTGACAAAGTAACGGATTTCCAATGTAATCTCAGAACGTGGTGATTGAAGGTTGTGGTTAACCCTAGCACTTACAACACACGATGCTGTGACTTGAACTCCGGTCATCCTGCGTCTCGCCGTTCTTCAAAGTAGTTCACTGTAGACAGCAATGTCTCCGATGCGGGCATGCTAAAACTCCGACTGTTTCGAAACATTACGAAATCTTGGCCCGCCTGTACACTCGGGGGCTGTACGCACACGCAGTGCAGCTTCAGTAGGATGAGGCGGAAGTTCTCATTGAATTTCTTATTCATCCACCAATACACAAAGGGGTTGTATACACAGCTGCTCATTGCCAACCAGTGAGCACAGATCCACACCACCCGCATGTAGTCAGCATTGTAGATCGTGTTGTCTACGTCACCACACAAAGTGATGACGTGGAGGGGCAGCCAGCAGATGGCGTAGATACTGACCACGGTAATCATCATCTTGATCACCTGAAACAAATAAAGAACGTGTTGTTAGAATAAATCTACAATTAGGAACAGCAAATGTAAACTTCAGTACAGCACATAAATCACGTTCTTGCTGTCAATATTGACACGTATAGGTAATAACGCTTCGAGATGCATCAATCAATCAATCAATCAATCAAAACCGATGCATTGAACATACACTTACTCCTGTAGCCCCCCTTTCTCCCCGGGACAGTCGTAAGATTTTCTACTGCTGATGACCTAAGCACCCGTGCCACGTAAAAGAACATGTCTAATCGATTTCATATTCCGATATACATTACATTCGAGGTCTATGTAATTGTGTAATAGTAATTGACTTCAGTGACTACGACATTCCCAAAGCAATCTATTAATGTAAGTAATTGACGTAGCTCGCCATCTTTGATACTCGAAGTTAACAGGAGCTAGCGACACTCATCTGTTCAGTTTACTGTTACTTTACCGTGGACGGTCTAGCAATCTCGTAATCGAGTTTGAATTGCGAGACTGTATCTCCTAGTACCTCAAATTCCCAAAGCACAAGAGGAACATCCCACTCTCCGTGTCCGTATTCCCGGGTGCAGTCACTAGTTAACACGAGTGATGGGTTCCTCATATCGGTTAAAGGACTTGACTAGTTGTTCCTAAGATACTAACACAAGTGATGCTATAACCTATCATATCGGTGCAATGGCTTGACTAGTTATTTATAATTCTATCCTGACATTCTCCAGCTGGTATTAACACTGCCTGTGGAGGAAGTGAGCAGTGAATAACCTGACAGTATTGACGTCGAGGGGACTTCGATGGCATATTAAGTTGCAATTTGTAATACTGTCCGTTCTCGTGGTTTTCTTCAGTGTGTCTTGATTGAGCTTCTCAATAAGTATGGTCTGAAACGCTCTCTAAGTGCGCCATGAACCGTTCTTTTAGTGTACCAATTTGGTTTGCCAGAATAGTCCAGTTGTAAGTGTAGCGAGGTGTATTACAAGTTGTAAGTGTAGCGAGGTGTATTACAAGTTGTAAGTGTAGCGAGGTGTATTACAAGTTGTAAGTATAGCGAGGTGTATTACAAGTTGTAAGTATAGCGAGGTGTATTACAAGTTGTAAGTGTAGCGAGGTGTATTACAGGTTGTAAGTGTAGCGAGGTGTATTACAAGCTGTAAGCGTAGCGAGGTGTATTACAAGTTGAGTGTAGAGTGTAGAATACATGTAGATACATCAGAGGCATGTTCAATACGGTGCTCCCCATGCTAGTGACCACGTTGACGGATCATCGTTTGTTACCAACTCATGTTAACAACAATTTAGCAACATCTGGTAGGATCTGGTAGGATCAACCTTTCAGCTTTCTGACTACGTTGGAATGTGAAATATGTTGTGTTATTCTAATACTCAAAACCTATTTCCTGAAGGAAACCTAAAATCAGTTCATTTAAATGTTTCTCTGAGGCATACTAGTACATCAATGCGTAATCATTTGGGATAGTCCCTGAAAAGCTGGAAACATGTCAGATATAATCACAGACATTGTCTCTCGGTAGGAAGGTCTTAGATCAGAGGCGTAAAAAAAGACGCCCGTTATACTGGGGCCTCCCTTAGGTCCTATCTGTTGTCTTCAAACAGAGCGACGTGCTTCTTTCCAGGTTTCCCAACTTACTCAGAGATGCGTGATCAGAGGAGCGCGCATGTAATCAATTCCAAATCCTCTACAAATTCACGGTGTTCCCTCCACGTCTATCAACCTAGCGACCCCGTGGACTCCTGTCAACCAAGCTGTCTGTGGGAATTATAACGTCGTACAGCTCTACAGTGCGCTAACGGAATCAGAAAAATTAGGTTAAATCAAGCTGAGTAGGGTTAATTATTGTTGCTGTCAGACTAAATCACGCTTCAATGTCATCTAACTGTACTAGTAATGATGACCAACAGTACCCATACAAATACATAACTCCAGCTAAATATCACTTACTAGTGGGAGAAGTGTCACTGGTGTGGTTTCTATTGTATAACAAGATCTAAAGTTATAAACACAGTGCTATTGTCAGAAAACATTGTTTGACATGAGGGCTTCTGAAATCTCACTAACTCTTTTTAATCCGGAAAAACGTGTGTCAGGCGACTGTAACACTCACAGAGAGGTAAAGTACATTTCCTAGACAGTTTGTAATCATATGAAGGGACCTATTCAGTATACTAATGAAATAAAACACTGACAATATGTATTCCCCTGTTATTTAGAATTGGTTAACTGCACATGGTGTCTATCCTGAACAATCCAGTGAGTATCACAGATATGTACTCTACAGCATACAACAAACTCCAATAGCGGGTAAAAAAATCAAATCAAATCATCTCTGTGACGGTGTCTACCAATTGCTATACAAAGTCAAAGAAGACAATCTGAGATGACGTCTAGTATAGGAATAAGACCAAGACTCATGTCACACACAGTGCATTGGAGAATAATTCTGTCCCTTCTATACAAATTACAGTTTAAAAATATCTCATTGAAAGTCATACAAACGCTGAGCAACATGCTATGGAATCCATACAATCAAACATTCAATATGTTAATTCAGAAACTGAGAAAAAAATAATATATCTAGAAACAAGTTTCGTACAGAAACAATATACAATATAAATATAAAATATAAATATTACAATATAAATAACTATTTCAGTTTCAATAAAAGGATATAAACAATTCATATCAATACCACATGTTCAATATATTGTTATAATATATTGCTATAATAGTTATCATTGGATATGGATATGGATAGTTATAGCACAGGAGTAACATGGGTAGGATGTATGCAGTAAGGACATAGGTAGGAAGGACATAGGCAGAAAGGACATATGTAGGAAGGACATATGTAGTAAGGACATAGGTAGGAAGGACATAGGTAGGAAGGACATAGGTAGGAAGGACATATGTAGGAAGGTCATAGGTAGGAAGGACATAGGTAGGAAGGACATAGGTAGGACATAGGTAGGAAGGACATAGGTAGGAAGGACATATGTAGTAAGGACATAGGTAGGAAGGACATAGGTAGGAAGGACATAGTTAGGATGGACGCCAACTTCTGACATGGAAAAAGGACATAGACCACCACCACGCATCCCATAGCACATACACGCACACATGAGGACTTACACGCGCATACAGCCGCATATCCACAAATCCACTCCACATCCCCCCACACACCCACAGACACACAAATGTTACGACCTACACCAACACCCAGTCAACCCCACAAACACATATTCTTTGTATTATGTTCAAATTATCCAATATATTTACACGGATATGGTCTATACATGATTGCACGGCATATGATGATGACATTGTAAGCTGCCAGTAGACGTGTTATTGACCTGGGATAGCAATAGTACCATAGTGCATGACACAAGGCATGGGCGGTGGCTATGTATTGTGATACACGATATTGTAATGGCCTCACTATGTGACTTGCATTTATACAACATCCACTAGCTTCCAAGGTACACTAGCTGGTGGATACGTTAATACAATATGGTACTGTTATGATCTATATGCACCTGTGATAGGTCTCAGCTTCATTAATTGTTTATAGCCTAAAACCAGGCAGGTGCTACAGTTTTACATTACAGTTTTACATTACAGTATACAATACTTGATAATGATTCCTAGAGACTAGCTTAAGTCAATAGAACACTTTAGGCTTTAGACTATCCATAGTCTCAGAGGGTGAAAGTAAATAGTTCAAATATAAAATATATTGAGTTTTCCAGTAAATCTAGACTTGCTTTGGGTGAGCAACAACAAACAACAACAACAACCACTCAGCTGTGTCAATTTACTTGTAAACAACTGAATTTCGAGTTGTATTTTTCTTTCTCTCAAGCAATCTGGGCCCTGACTTCTATTATAGCCGTTGAAAGATCACTAATTTAGTATCTGGTCTATAATCGTTGGAAACTTGAAGTAAACCCTAATAAAACCAAAATATTAATCTTCGGCAGCGGCCCAGCTCAAAATACTAA
>JAUTBT010001331.1:0-10711 GCA_032361225.1 Lepetodrilus schrolli | reverse complement strand
GCGAACATTGATGCCGGGCCCCCGGGGCGGGATTTGAACTTGGAACCTTTGGCTCCGAAGTCCAACGTTCTACCACTACGCTACCACCCTTGAAGCATCCTAACTACGTTAATCTAACGATATTCTGTGAAAACATTCCCATACACATTGTCCGCCGTCCCCTACAACTAACATTCCGCTCTCTAATCTCCAGATGTATTCGACACACGTGCACACACGCGCGCACATATACATATACACATGCATGCATACAACAAAACACAAACACGTGCGTGCGCGCGTACACACACAGACATGTATGAATCATCATCATCACATTGCCTTCCTCATCACCACCACCGACACACCACAATGTCATCATCATCGTAGTAGTCATCATAATCATCGTCACCACCATCGTCGTCATCATAACTATAATCACATTGGTTAGAGTTACGAACCTCAGGGACTGTCAGTTTACAACAACGTTGAGATGTTTACAGAAGGAATCATTCATAATTAGATTTATATAATGAAAGCGACCTTTTGACATGTTACAACAATTTTACTGGTATCATCTAATATCTTACAGAAACTAGACAGTTTTCTCATCAAGTTAGCTTTCTTAGTATTCAGGAATTCGCGGAATTATATTTGGACTATTAAAATACAAATATGGTAATAATTTGTTCATATTTTCGTTAAAGACATATATGCAATGTATGGCATGGGCCATACAACATGTGGCATATCTGACAGGGTGCTGGATTTCGTGCCATCTTCCTACTTGTCAAGCCCAGGTTCGTCTGATATATGTCTGACCTTTCTCTATTATATGTCAGACTGTAACTCTTAGTTTCTCATCATTCTCCAGAACTAATCAAAGCTGAATTTAAATGTTGCACAATCATTCCTGATGAAAACAGGAGACAAAGTTATTTTCAGCATTAAATATGTTCTTTAGATTGTACATCGCTGTGTAACCCTATAAGCTGGACAGTAAAATCACGCGTCGCAATCTCCGGACTAGATTCTGTGCTCTATTGTACTCTTGTTATTGACCGTGTCAACGTACATGCAAGAGTTGGAAATTGCTGTTAGAAATGACTGGCAATCTAACCAGATACTAACCAAGTCCAATTTACTCGACGGAAAGCTTTATTAATTCTAATAAAACATAGCATTCACTGGCAACTCGGAGAAACCATCTGGTTCCGGTAGCCTTGATAGTATCCAGAATCCACGTGGAAGTATGTAATTGTAAAAATAAACACATCCATTTCTTTTACATATTGATATTTGAGATCGTACCAAAAAGGTTAGACATCCTTTCCATCATATGTCAACACTGTGTTAACTACGACACGTGTGTAATTTGTACGAGTTAGAATGAACTGTTTTGGCACAGAGGTCTTCAATGACGCTCCGGCAATAGAACAGCGCACTGTATAGCTAACTCTCTGTATCATACAGTTTTAAGCTGTCAAGAAGTTCTTAGTCGTATAAACAGTATCGGTATTGTTTCACTTTTCAAAGTATATATTTCACTGATGGTTTCCGATCAATAATCTTTCCTGGAATCCCCAAAATAATATAATCAAAGTAAACCTAACTAAACAATAAAGGTAATAGCTTGTAAATTACCTGATATACATGTTAATAACTTGTATTAACCAATACGAATTACCTCTTATCGTGTTTAAACTAATCTACCTGAACCATTTTATTCAGAAACCTCATTCAAAACTTTAGATCACTCAATCATGTCACATGAGAGCAAAGAGATGGACAAAATTGATATTTGGCGGCCATATTGAATTTATGCAAATTAGACGTAAGCCCCCTACAGCCAGGGTTAGAATTCTAGGACGGAGAATTCTTCTGGTGTAACAATGCTGTTGAAAGGATGAGAACTGGAAGAAACACAAAGCTTATCACTGTGGCTCTATGTGTGGCTTCTAAGACACATACCATCTGTTCGATTCAATCAGGTATTTTATCGAGCTTAAGCACTGATTCTGGAGAATTTGTGTGCGTGTATACATCCTTGATAAAACATAATTATTTAAAGTTATGTTCTGCTGCTTCTATTTTGTTGCTATCTTTGTAATTATGTCGACTATTATGAACAAATCAATATGTAAATACCGAGGAATTGAGAGAAATGATTGTCGAGATAGGAACTAGAGGCTATGAAGGAATGAAGACAGAGATGCGTATTATACAGAGCTTTCTACATATGGTCTCACAGTGGACTTCATTCCGATTGTGACACCCTTATGAGTCTGTCATCAGCACCCCACACCTCAGTGCCTATCACCAGCACCCCACACCTCGGCAGACACTTCACACCTGGCTGTGATGGTCGGTCCCCAGGAATGCGTATCGCCCCGGTCAGAGGAGGAAACAAGACAGGAAAGTGATAACGTGAGAACTAATTTAAATGGCATTCAGAGTAATACAGAGAGGCAGTCATTAAAATGCGTGGTCATATAACTACGGTGATGAGTTCGGGATAGTGAAGTGGTCTTAGGAGTAATAAGATGCAGAACGTAATGAATAGATGTTCTGTGCGATGATGACTTGAAGGTCGATGAGACTTATGGTACGGAGGTACAAGCTTCTCATTGTTTATATTACAATTAGTCGATCAACATCTACGTTTGATCTATTTGCAGGGTTATTAAATGTTTGATCAGAAAACAGCACAGTGTCATCAGATTATCGACAGTCGGGACTTCCAGAAAACCCAATCGGTTAATGAAGCCGTCTTTAAAACATGTTATCAATCTTTATGATGTTCTCTTATCCTGGCGGTATTGTCTGACGATATGTAATTGTATGATGGTATTAAACGGGCCTTTCATTTTAAACACTATATGGTTCTCGTCCATTAGCCTAATCTGGTCTGCCAATTGGAACGAACGCTATTGAACTGTTACGCTTGTCAATGTGCTTTTCCTCTCCATTGTATGTAGGATTCTATGATTTACTATGAAGATTATATCTAAATATATCGATTTGTATCCAAGCATGTTAAAAATGTCAGACACACTTCTAGCCCTGCTCAGCCATATATTTACACAAGGTCACGACTGGTTCAATCTTGTGATTACATATTCTGGCAAATGTATATGTATTCTATGCTTAACACTAAAATATCGCAAATGATGTGCAATCGGTAATTAAAGAGGCATATTTGCGCCAGTCAAATTACAGATGCATACGGTCTTAGAAAGTGGCGGATATGTATATGAAGCAAACTTTCCGCTCGATAGAAGCGCATGACCTCAACGTATTATGGATATATAATAATTGTGTATAGTGAATGTTGCTGACTATATTTGCCTGGTGAGAGGAACACCTGAAACAGCTATGCATTCCACGTGTGAAACTGTTCTTCAACGCGCATATGCATGTAATACAGGATATCCGTGGTGGGAATCGAACTCAAATCCCGAATCAACACTCTGCCAATACCTATCAACACTGAACATTCAAATGTCCGTAGCTCATAATATAGCGCAAAATGTCACATTGGCCGTGATACTTGCTACGTTGGTTAATCTGCAAATGAAATACAAGTCAAGGTTACATTTCAGCAGCTTTTAGATAATTCACTCAGATGATCCTCGACAACAATGAACTAATAATATAAATTGTTTCGTCTGGGAATAGGGCTCGGATATAAAATAGTCAATATTAGAAATATGTGTTCGTAGTTTTTTTTATGTTGAGATGCAGGATTGTTCTCAGACCTTACTGTCTGATTCTAAAAGATAGATTCTAAAAGATAGATTCTAAAAGATTGATTCTAAAAGATAGATTACAGTTTGACATCCAATCATGTTATAAGACAACACTTCTTTTATGCTAAGCTGAGAGTTACAAATAGATAAAACAAGTATGCAGTACTGCACGTATGAGAACTGCACTTTTACAAAATAAAGGACCATCTAGCAAAAACAACGTTAAGATGATCGTAGTTTTTCATAAATAGAATGGAGCGTGTGTTGAGTGTGAGCGTCAGGAACCGGAATGAGCGCTCTCTCTCTCTCTCTCTCTCTCTCTCTCTCTCTCTCTCTTTTTTCTTTCTTTTTCTCTCTTTCTCTTTCTCTCTCTCTCCCTCTCTCTCTGTCTGTCTGTCTCTCTCTTTATCTCTGTGTGTCTGTCTGTCTGTCTCTCTCTTTCTCTCTCTCCCTCTCTCTCTGTGTCTGTCTGTCTCTCTCTTTATCTCTGTGTGTCTGTCTATCTCTTTCTCTCTCTGTATCTTTCTCTCTCTATTTCTCTCTCTCTCTTTCTCACTGTGTCTGTCTGTCTGTCTGTCTGTCTCTCTTTCTCTTTCTATCTCTCCCCCTCTCTCTCTCTCTCTTTCTCTCTATGTGTCTGTCTCTCTTTCTCTCTGTGCGTCTGTCTGTCTCTTTCTCTCTCTCTCTCTGCCTGTCTCTCTCTCGTTCTCTGCCTCTGTCTGTCTGTATGTCTGTCTGTCTGTCTCTCTCTCCTCTCTCTCTGTCTCTCCTCCTCTCTCTGTGTCTGTCTCTGTCTCTTTCTCTCGCTCTCTCTGTGTGTCTGTCTCTCTCTCTCTCTCTCTCTCTCTCTCTCTCTCGCGCGCTCTCTGTGTCTCTCTCCCTCTCTTCTCTCTCTCTCTCTCTCTCTCTCTCTCTCTCTCTCTCTCCCTCTCTCCCCCTCTCTCTCTCTCCTTATCTCTCATTCTGCCACCAACTCTTTCTACCTACCTATATAAACGTATATAGTTATTAGTTATTATATCGGTCGTCCATGGTAAGAATGTATGAGTATTGATTTCCAACTAGATGACTCCCACTCCTCGCTGCTAATACAGATAATGTTAGCTACCGTTGAGGGACATCGTAAATCTGATAAACTGAATAGTGTGTCACTCGCTATCAATATGTCGAATCTACAGATGTAATTGTTGATTGTGTTATGTGGAACAAATGACATAAAAAAGCGGACGAGAAAGATTTACCCTGGTAGTGATTTAGCACTATGCCAATACATCATCCATTGTAATGACAAAATAGTTGATTAGGCGCTCCTTGGAACAAGTTAAGGATCGGGCGGACCGTCTGAGAGAGAGAGAGAGAGAGAGAGAGAGATAGAGAGAAGAGAAGAGAAAAGAAAAGAGAGAGACAGACAGACAGACAGACAGAGAGACAGAGAGACAGAGACAGAGACAGACTTGGGGCCGATAACTTCAGCATATGAGGTGCAAATATATATTACAAAAAGGAACATTGTAATTGCTGACAGCGATTTCCTAGGAAGTTTTTCGTTTCATAGAATTCATGAAAATAGTATATATGTAAACTGAGATCTTTCAGTACACTAATTTTCTTCCTCCTAAAAGGATAACGTAAGTTAAGGTTGGATAGTCTAGACAGGTAGTACGAGGGGATATGCTTTTTTCTTTGGTTGGAAAATTTGGACATTTAAGAAAGGAATGGTATCATCATTATCATTTGCTTGACATAGGTGACATACTAGTATTCTGTTATAAATGTTTTTAGTTTTTATTCTATCTCCCCGAGAGCCAGATATATTTATATAGTGATAGGAGGGGGGAGGGGACATACAATAGACACCAGAAATGTGTATATTGTTTGACATATAAATAGTACATATATTCTGCTATTTTCTGTTTTACTTTATGAACGAAATAACCTTTCTAGTAATATGGAAGTTACCTGCCGGAATGGCTCAATCTGTACTGTTCTTATGTTTGAAAAATCTGCGATGACAGCCTCTCTAACTGAGATGACAGCCACAATCCTGTACATAACAGTTGGGAATATTTGTAGACAGCATTAAGAGCTACTGCATCCACAAACAGACACGATGATGTCCAGCGGATTTCCACCGGAGAAGTGGCCACAGCAGGAAGCGCTAGGGACAGTCGTCAAGCGGAAGAGTAACGATGGACAATGCCCGACAACGTGTTCATATTGGACATCCATTATGTACTTTTGCCTGCGTCCGAGTATAGTTCCATTTGTTGTAGATGTAGAATGATCAATACATAGCATGTTAGTCCAGTATTTGTTGTAGAATGATCAATACATAGCATGTTAGTCCAGTATTCGTTGTAGAATTATCAATATATAGCATGTTAGTCCAGTATTCGTTGTAGAATGATCAATACATAGCATGCTAGTCCAGTATTTCGACTAGATTACATCGCTTGTACAATACAGGCAACTCTCAAAATATTTACGAGCTTTAATTTAAGAAATATATGACACGCTAACCCAAGTAGGAATGTTTTGTAGGGTGGTGCAGATACAATCACTCCAGTATTTATAAATATGCACCCTTTATGTGCATTGGCCCGTAATTCTTAACTTAATTCGTGGTTATTGTCTCATGTATGACTCTCTGAATATAAACAACAATCAAATACGTCATACTGTCTCTTTCCTTGCCAACATGCTACAACTTTATTGCTATCTGAAGTGATTAAGGGTTTTCTTGCCAGTCTTGGTGCGTGCTCCTCCAGTGATGCCTTCCTCGTCGGGGAGGTCTACATGCTGAACAACTAACTCTACATGCTGAACAACTAACTCTACATGCTGAACAACTAACTCTACATGCAGATCAACTAACTCTACATGCTGAACAACTAACTCTACATGCTGAACAACTAACTCTACATGCTGAACAACTAACTCTACATACTGAACAACTAACTCTACATACTGAACAACTAACTCTACATGCTGAACAACTAACTATACATGCTGAACAACACTATATCTCCTAAATGGTAGAGCTAGATAACAACATCTAACAAACAACTAATTGAATTCTGAAGAATGTAAATTAAGTATTCTTGCTATTAGCATTGTGTCTGTTTATTTGTTTGTCCAATCATTCAAAATCCTGTTTGTATTATGAGCTATGCTCTTTAACCCAACTGTACGACAGAACTGTACATATCGTTTGAGTACGAGATAGATACTGATGTGAGAAGGACAATAAATTTGATAAATTTAAACTCGCTATATGCAAAGTATGTATAGTTATACCAAGGAAACGCATATCTAAGCTATTGTAACCAAGGATAAATAAAGTTATAGCAGTGATCGAATGGTTTAAATCTTGCAGGGATAAAATAGGTGATGGATTATTAACAGTGATTGCTTACAGACTTACAGTAATAACATCTTGAGACAATCTATAAGTCTATTATAACTTATTTATCGATGTAATAACTGTACTCAATTGCCCTTCACTCTGACATAAATATTCTATTTTCATTTATAGATCTTGTCTTTGAAGGATTATATCTATAGTATACTATACAAGGAATAATACAATACAAATACAAAATACAATATGTCTATGATGGTCAGCAGGAACAACATAGAAATACTATATCTGGTAGATTTTAAATGCCTCTATGAGAAAACATCTGATATTAAACAATAGTATATTGTCATTCGTATCTGCATCAGATAGCACATGTAGAGTAACAGTATGACGTTCATGTTCATTGTGCACTTTGTTGACCTCTTGTCTATCGACTGATAAAGAATGACCTCCCTCTAACACTGACATTCCCACACGTAGTCAGTGAACTTGCATAACAATTAGTCGCGATAGGTAGGCCTATCCATTGCAATTGTCAACTATTAAATTAAACAAGGAATTGCTAACAGTATACTCAATGTCCAGCTATGACTGGTGTCATTATGTATTAAGGATATTCATAGTAGAGATGCTTGATTCAAAGAGAATTTGAAAATGTAATCAGTACTGATGGAACCCTGTGACCCATCCAACAGCATATGGCTACTTACATGAATATTTCAATGTAACTCAGGAAAGGTTATTAAATCTGGTTCCAATATATGTACCTGTACTTGGCAGTAGTGTGGTGCTTGCCGGATGATGTGTGTGAATATCAATCAATATCCACACATAGGACCGCAGTATGGACTAGATCAGCTGCTTGCTTCCTTGATAAATAGGTTCATTACTATAAAACGATAACGTAATTTACATTAATAGGATCGGTAATGGTGTAGTGCATTATGCCAGTGACGTGCTATAGTAGGGCGTATGATACGTAGTATTAGTAGTTGTAGTAAACGTATTTTAACATTCTCTTCAGGATTCTATACTATACTAGTATATATTTATATAGCCATTGCAATATAGACAGATAATATATGAGAGAGTGAGAGAGAGAGAGAGGGGAGAGAGAGAGATAGAGAGAGAGAGAGATAGATAGAGAGAGAGAGAGAGAGAGAGAGAGAGAGAGAGAGAGAGAGAGAGAGAGAGAGAGAGAGAGAGAGAGAGAGAGAGATAGAGAGAGAGAGAGAGAGAGAGAGAGAGAGAGAGAGAGAGAGAGAGAGAGAGAGAGAGAGAGAGAGACGAAGATGCAGAGTCCTGTTAATATGAACGATACTGTATTCGCACCTAGCTTCGCTTTCTTGTCAAGATAGCGTTCGATTGAACGGTAGTCATCGCCTGTTGGTTCATCTTTGTACTTCACTATGCAATCTCCAACACCGTCTTTGACCCACATGATAGGAATACATAAATCAGCATTACAGGGGAAGTTGTTGCATACCTCTGAAGATAGAAGGAAGCATTCATATAAGACATGAAACATTAATATCTGAACATTCATCTTACACGCACATACAATCTATTACATCAGGTGATATGTACCCCGATGTATGTGTTGTTCTAATCTTGAGATGCCAATGTGAAAGCTAATCTTCTAATACTAGAAGACGGTAGCTTGTGTTCAGTGATGATTCCCAGGAAGTTAGGCAGGTCAAGTGAGTACAAACCTATCCATTGACCGGAGTAATAATACTATAAAATGCGTGTTTTCAGCATACATTAACTCATATAATTATACTACAATTACGTGTCTTGTATGGGAGTTGATGTTCATATATTATTTTACAAGGTCTATACGCTTTTGGCCAACCATTAAATTTATTTACTTGAATGGAACTTAAATAGTTTCAAATGGTATTTAATAAGCTATTGAAAACTATTTATAACAAAGGAGGGATAGTTTACACAGTAGTTTAAATCAATTCAAAGAGTTGGTAAAACCAGTTAACGGATTGGTTTAAACCAGTTCACAGAGTGGTTTAACCCAGTTCACAGAGTGGTTTAACCCAGTTCACGGAGTGGTTTCACGGAGTAGGTTAAACCAGTTACCACAGTTGTCCTCGTCTGAGCCATCCAGACAGTCCAGCAGCATGTCACATCTCTTGTCCTCGGCCACACACTGTCCGCTGTGACACCGCCACTCGTCCTTACCGCAGTCCTCAACATCTGGACCAAGTCAAACATCAGCGTCACATTTAAAATTAACATTAGCGTATTCATATACTTTAACATGCAGTAGTTATTTAAATACAATTTCTGGGTCCGCTGGCGTATTATATACTCGTTGTCACCGCAATCCTCAACATCTGGATCAAGTCGGATACAAACGCCAGCGCTAATCTTTACCATAGTAATATCTATTCATCTTAATTACAATGTCTGTCTTCAATAGCGTACATTCTGTCCAACTTGTGATTTCATGTAAAATAATTTGCATAATTTCTAGTGGTCTACTTACAACAATCCTCGTCAGAGTTGTCTCCGCAGTCGTTCACGCCATCACAGACCAAGGTGAAGGACACACAAGCGCCATTGTTACATTGATGCTGGTGACTTGCACAAGATGTTTCTGTATAGAAGACACCATTTAGGGAAACTATATTAACCATATTCACTAGGAAACTATAGATGGGTGATCTTTTGTTATTTCCACATTGGGATGCCATTTAAAACATATGTTTATGTTTTCCTAACTATGAAATGCATGTCCTGTTATGCGTAGATAATGAAAACACAAAGCCTAGGAAGAAAATACCGACAATATATGTCGAATGCGTATTTTCTTTTGTCCGTCAGTTTGCATATTCACTTGCTTGTCCTATTTCCGCTTTGTAAAATTCGCCCAAATTCAAACGTTATCTCACCGCAGTCCAACTCATCACTTCCGTCTCTACAATCTGGCTTTCCGTCACAAACTTTGACCATTAACACAACCTCTTCGTTTCGACAGACTGTGAATGCATCTTGATTAAACGTCCACGTGATGTTTCTTTGTAGGGACGGAGGCGACTCTGCTGAATAATGAAGAGTCTTCAAATTTGATAAGAGTTGAATTTGGAAAATATGTATTTTATTTTTTCTCCATTTGGGTGAATACAAAGAATATGATATGTCACAAAACGAGTTAATCTTTTACCAAAGTAATTCCGTTAGTATTTTCTTCAAAATAATTCAGCGACATCAGATACATTTATTATGGAAGTGTACCATCTTTTGTGTTACGGTATAATCGACGAGCCTCGGCGGATCTATTTGCATACAATTGATACCTATGCTGTATCGATCTCTTAATGTACCAGATCACTCGAGACTGATTAATTTGAATGGATTCCAACATAGAAGAATCTTTCTTACCCGCAGCGTGCAGTTGCCTTCCATTTTTTGGCTTCATGCAAGAATACGCAAATACTCGACGATTGCCGCACCAGTCGAATCTCCAGCCATCAAACAGACGGTTGAACACGCACCGTTTTAGACTTTGTACTTCTGGCGTGAAGTCATATTTCCTAAATGTAAAAACTATACTACACAGTAGGTACAGGTATAAAAGATCGGGGGGGGGGGGGGGGGGTTGGAG
>JAUTBT010001330.1:0-10713 GCA_032361225.1 Lepetodrilus schrolli | reverse complement strand
GGCAGCCAGACCCAATTCCTTGAGATGCTCTCAAATGGGGGAATGACGGGCATCAGCAAGGACATGCTGTATGAAAACGCGGCCTTTTTTGAGCCGGTCTCGCAAGAGCGCAAAGAGTTTGAATACAAGCTCGCCTGGTTGAAAGAAAATCGGACCGATATGGCGCCGATGCCGGAGGAGACGCTGCAGGCCGTGGCCTGGTTCGGCAACATTGGGGAGGACGGCAGTGTTAGTTTCGGGGACATGGATTCGGCAGCAGAAGACGGCGGGTTACCGTTTTATGGGGAGGTGGGATATGTTCCTACTCCCAATTATGTTGGCGCAGTGTCTTCTGGCGCAGACCCTTACGAAGGTATAACGGCTGAGGATCAAGAAAACTTAGCAGAATTAAAAGAAATGGGCATGGAGCAGGTTGATCCTCGCCATTTAAACGATCGCATGGGCGAGAAATACACCAGCTACCGCCATGCCGAATACATCTTCTATCACCCTAAATTTGGCATGATCACGGCCGAGAATAACTGGGCGCCTAAACGAACCAGTGACCTTCAAAAAGCGGCGGGAATTGTGGTCGGTGCGGCGATTACGATATACACAGCAGGTGCAGCCTCACACGTCGGATGGGCAATGGCGGGCGCCTTCGCAGGAGGCACCGCGGGTGCGCTGGTTGGGGGTGCTGATATTGACGATGCCTTGAAGGCCGGGGCCATCGGCGGTCTCACGGCAGGAGCGGTACAACTGGGCACCCCCGCGCTACAAAATGCCCTGGCGGGTGCTGGGGTGAACGGCGTCAACACGTCAATCGGCCAGGGCGCGATTAAAGGCGCCATAGGAGCCGCCACAGCAACAGCCGCCACGGCCATCGCCTTCCCCGACCTGGATCTTGATTTTCAAGACGTACTCGTGGCAGGCATTGCCGGGGGCGCTGGAGGCGCTGCCGGGGGCTATTTAAGTACTCACATGAACATGGGCAATCCAATAGCCAACGATGCCACCGTTGCTGCGGCCGATACGATCGTCACTGAAATCGCCAACGGCGAAGGCTTCGATGTCAGCGAAGTCGCTGAGAGTGCGGCCTACAGTGCCGGGGCGGCCGTACTGGGTTATCTCATCCCAACCCCCGAACAATCCTCAAAACCACCCGCCGAAGAACCCAAGCCTGAGCCAGAACCTGGGGAAGACTCTGAGGAGGCACAGACTTATCCGTATGATATGCCCTCGCCTTCTACCCCAGAACCCTTACCGCAAGGGAGTACGGGAGAAGCCCACGAACAGGGCTATGGTGCCTATATCGTTCAGGACGGCGATACCCTGAGTGACATTAGCAAACAGACCGGTATCTCCGTAGCCGAACTGCGTGAAGTCAACCCGCATTTTTCCGACCCCGACCTGATTCGTCCCGGGGATGTGGTGTATGTGCCCTTACCAAGCAGTCCCAACTATCCGGGTTCGAATGCAGGAAGCAGCACTGCAGTTAATAACACGTTTGATAGTAAAGAGAATCAGAGTTTTGTTGAAGGTGTTGGCCAGTCCATTATTGATGGTGGAGAAGATATATTGGGAACAGCCAAACTAGCTTTTGATCTTTCTACCGACCCCGCTAAACGAGAAGAGTTTTTTAACCTGGTCGGCGAACTCAAAGAAGCGCTTCAAGACCCTGCACGCCGCGCAGAAGTACTTGAAACAATAGGCAGTGAATTAGGTCAAGGACTTGTCGATGCGGTCACTAATTTTAGTACCGACCCGGACTATTACTCGGGCTATATTGCCGGATCGGTTCTATTAGGCGGCGCGGCTGGTAAAGCAGTCGGTGCGCTGGGTAAAATACCGGGTGTGCTTGATTCGCTGGATGGGCTAGGCACTGGTGGTGGGAAACGTCCCTCATCGGAGGAGGTGGGTAGCTCCAAGCCGGAAGGGGTTCTGGGGGGGGGAAGAATGCTACAAAGAGATTACCCGTTCCGTCTAATCTTCCTAAAGGCATTCATTCAGGTGCGCAAGGTAAACATATTCCTGGGCACAATAACTACATACCAGGTAGAAGCACTATTACTCGTGATCCTCAGAAATTATTGGATGGAGTACATAGTGGAAAGTATCCGATAGTCAGGACAAATCCCAGAGGCCAGCCAGTGGTTGATTTTGGAAAGCCGATTGGTACTCATGCAGGTACCGGGAAGCCGACAAATTTTGGGACGATTCATAGTGGAAAAAACGGAGCTCATATTGTTCCTGCCAACCCAAGCCAATTTTAAGAACCGGTTTAATGAAAAACAAAATACCAACGGAAATTCTACTTGCGATATATAGAGCTTTGCTAGGAGAAATATATCCGGCAATCAGAGCAATAGTAATTTCATATACTGAAGATAGAGAGTTAACGATTAGATACTATTTGGAAAGAACACCGACGGACTATGATTATGATAGCCTAGGCGTTGTAATGACGGAGGTTCTTTCTGATTTACGACCAAGTGTAATTAATAAAGTTAAGGAAGAATGCGTACATACCTTATCACCATTTAAGGATTTAGATATACTTGATGCGATGATTTATGCTAGACGTGAGCGAGGGGACTAATTTCTTGCCACAAAGAGTGCAGCGAAGGAAATTGGAATACTGCGTGATGCCGCCAAAGGTAAAGGTAATTTTGGTTTAGGCTCGGGAACGAGGGCTGAAGCTGACAAACTTGGTAAAGCTTGGGTTGGTGATGGTTATAAAGTTGCCAGCGATGGCAAGACTTTTGTCAGTAAGGATGGTTTGAGGCAATACAGGCCGCCTAGCTACAAGCCGAGGTTGAATAAAACTCAAGCCAATTTTGAGCAAAGGTTCACAGGTCAGCAGTCAAACCGTTGGCAATCAAATGGTCATTTGGATATCACGGACTAAGCTATGAATGCAGAATTAAAACGGCTTCATAGCCCTGATATTTACGACCTTGAAAGCTATCAGCCAGAGAACCCCGAAAGATTCGGCTTTCTTCTTCAGGTGATGGTTGGACCTGAAGGAGAAGATGGCGAAGAGTCATTTGACGTAGAAGTGTGTACGCCGAAGTGGTTGGAAGAGACTTACGGCGTAGACGATGTTCTTGTTGGTCGTCATCACCTTATTGTCCGTGAATACAACTACCAAAGAATTGTCCACGCTATCAAAGAATTCTTGCGGGGTTGTTCTGGTGAAAGCTGGAAAGAAGTTGCAGAAAAAGTATCCCGATTAGGGAAGTGGGAGTTTGAGGATTACGTTGAGTAGAACAACGAAGCCCGCTTCTGTGGGGCTTTGTCGTTCAAGCATTCAAAAACGCCTCAGCCGTAACTTCTGCTTGCCTGAGGATGGCTCTCAGTGTGCCTTCCGGCATATCGCCGGGATGATTGGGAATGGTGGTGTATTTATCGGTCACCGGGTTAAACCAGATTTCATGAGACCCGGCGGCCTGCCGGTCAAACTCAAAACCCAGCTTTTTCAGCTTCTTGATAATCTGCCGGTACTTGAAACCGGCCAACCTGCCCATCAGGCACCCAGAATCAGCGGGTAATCAAACGAATCTTTCACCGATACCAGCTTGGTCTGCTGATGCCGTTCAGCCTGCGCCTCCAGTAACTTCTTGGCGACATCGCGGGCAATCTCTACCGTTTCCGTAATGGTGCGTCCCTGAGCGATGAGGCCGGGAATATCTTCACAGGTGGCGAGATACACGCCCTCGGGTAATTTCTCAATATGTAAATTGGCAATCTGTTCCATTGTCTTCTCTCTCGTTATCAGTTGGCGTTTGCTTTTTGCTTTAGCTGCTCAGCTTCCACAAAGGTATCGATCAACTGCGTGATCTGTTGTCGAGGCTTGGGGCTGAGCTTTTCAATTTGCCTGATCCGGCGTTCCAGCCGACTACTGACCGGCATGTTCTCCACAGGCTTAATCCCCAGCAGGGCATCGGCACTGACGTTCAATGCTTTTGCCAAGTCCACCAGCATATTCGCCGGTGGGTGCTGACTCTCGGACTCGTAGTAAGCAATCATCCGCCGAGCAATAAATGGAGCAATAAATGGGGTCAGACTCGAATTAATCATTCTCTCCCCTCCTTTCTCGGCCTGCCTCTGGGTTTTGGGGCTGTCCGCCGGTCTGTCAATCGCTCAATCTTCTCACGAAATCGGTCGTTTCCCAATACCCAGCCTTTATTGGCCGATTCTCTGATCGCTTCCAGATCAACGCTACCAATGGTCGCCTGGAACAGTTGCCGATAGGCAGATCGTCTTTCTGATGCGTTAGCGCCAAGCTGCTGGTAAATTGTATGTGCGCTGATGAGCATATGCTCTTTCCCCAAGGCATTAGTCGCATAGCTCGACCAAGGATATTCTCGCGGATGGTCCGCGATCCCCGCCCGTACCGGGTTGAGTTCAATATACCGCATACAGGTCAGTAAATAACGATCGGTGTCAATTACGGTAGCCTTGTAGCGCCCTTCCCATAATGTGCCAGTGCGGTCATAGGTATAGTTGAAATACTGGACATAGCGGCGACCAACCGATTGCAGGGTTTTGGGAATGCTGTCCCTGGTTTCGGTGCTGGCTAACAGATGCACGTGGTTGGTCATCAGAACATAGGCATAAATCAATAACCCATTGCGTTTGGCGGCATCCTGCAAACACTCCAGATAAAACGGATAGTCGTCGTCTCCTGCAAAGATAGGCTCGCGGTTATTGCCGCGCTGGATAATATGCTGGGCTTGCCCTTTGACAAAATACCGTGGCAGTCGTGCCATTAGTCTCTTTCTTGTATAAGAAGACCCTAACCTAACAGGAGTTGGCAATTAATTCGAGTCTGACCCCATTTATCCTCTGCTTGAAAGAGCTAGAAATATAACATAGGAGAGCATTAATGGGTACCGACCCCTTTATTTGCGATCAGTCGCACCCTCCGGGCCCTGCAATAGACCGACCGATGCATTGAGAGACATCCTTGAAGCTGCGTGGGTTTCAGGCTCTTTGGCAGGCGTAGTTAGCCGGATGATTCACCAGCGCGTGGCGGGGCCGGAACTTTTTTTGTGCTAGAATGCCTAAACCGAAGTCTGCGGCCAATTGGAAAAGGAAAACCGGTAGTGAATATTCGTTTGCACGCCAACGCGACCACCACGCCAACGCGACCACCACGCCAATGGCGTGGCGCCTGTTTTCAGTAAAACAGGCCTCAGACAACTGTCAATTGTGGCTCCGTCGTCGTTAACAGGGCGGGTGCGCGAGCGTCCGGGCGGTGGCCTCTCTCATGGCGGGTTACTGGCATGACGGAACGAGAAGCTTCACCTAGCAACGTTCGTTCCTTTGACTCCCAGAAGAAAGGGCTGAAAGGCAAGCCGTCGAAGGGCAAGGGTTCCGATAAGAAAAAAATTGGTTCGGCGCGTGGCCTTGAAACCATGTTTCGCAATGCGTTCCGTACGCAGCTGGATATGATCACGCTGGCCGCGACCAAAGCCAATATCATGATTTCCGTGAATGGTTTTATCACCTCCATGCTGGTGGTTGCCAGTACCTTTGTTTTCACTTCCGATCCGCTATTTATCTTTCCGCTGGTGGTATATCTTTTCACCTCTGTTATTTCGATATTTTTTGCCATTTTATCCGCCGAGCCCAAAACCTCGAATTCAGACCTGAGCATTGAGGATTTTTATAACGGGAAGGCGAATATTCTGGTCTTTGAGGAGTACGCCCGACTGGATCAGCAGGACTACATGGAGTACATGAACCAGTTTATGTCCGACAAACAGCAGATTTATCATGACATGGCGGACCTGCTATACTGGTTGGGAGCAATGGAGGATCGCAAGTTTCGTTATTTGCACTACTCGTACCGTGTTTTACGCTGGGGCACGGCAATCTCGGTTGTGCTTCTTCTGGGCGTTACACTCCATTATTATTGGTCGCGGGCCACAAACAAGGTCGAACAGACTTCAGTGGACACCTATGCCGTTTTTCATTTTGACAATATCTACGAGTCTTCTGGCGCACAGCAGCTTCCCGATGGGCGTATTCTTGTTGTGGAAGATGAAAAAAACCGCGCCCTGAGCATTGTCAGCGCGACATCGGACGGTAATTTTGATGAACAAAACCTTTTTGACAAATCCCTTATGCAACCACCCGGGGTCAAAAAGGCGCTGGCCAAAGTCAATGATCTGGAAGGCGTGGCCATGGATCAGGACGGTTATATCTATGCTATCACATCGTTTTCCCGAAACCGCAAGGTGCTGCGCAGTCCGAATCGGGAAAAGCTGATTCGCTTCAAAATACAGGATGACCAGATTACCGACTTGGCAGTGTTTGGCAAGCTAAGGGAATCCCTCGATAAAACGGCAGTCTGGAACCAATCGGTTGATGTGCTGGACCCTGATGCCGGCGGGATCAACATCGAAGCTCTCGGCTTTGACAGCACCAGGCGCCATCTCATGATCGGTTTTCGCAGTCCGCTGGTTGACAACAAGGCGATGATCATGACCATTGATAACCCGGCAGCCATATTTGATGAAAATGCGCCGCCCAGCATAGCTGACCAGGTTGCTTTTCTGGATCTGGATGGGGAGGGCATTCGTTCGCTGGTTTATGATGCACATTTGAAGGGTTATCTCATCGCAAGCGGTGCTCCCGGCAAGAGAAATAAAGAATTTCCTTCCAAACTGTGGCTATGGGATGGTGACAATGATCATGCGCCTCGAGAAATAAAGGCACCCGGGCTGTCGGGGCTTAAAAACATAGAAGGAGTTTCGCCTGTCACCATAAACGGCGAACGTGAATTATTGGTTGTGAGTGATGACGGCAAGGTGAGGAAACACAAACCGGCGCATTACTTGCTGTTTGGCTACGATAATCTCTCTATTCAATGAGTTGCCACTGAAAAAAACCGTACGTGATGCCGTAAAACAGGCGTCTTGTGTATTTTTGTTGACGAATTCGACAAGGGGAACAAGAATAATGAACTGCTCCAGGGGCTGTCTCTTCCTATTCTCGATATTACTGCTGTCCGTATCCGGCGGATTCGCCCAGGCAGCGCAAAACGCGAAGCATTCTCCGGCGAAACTGAAATTCAGCACAAAGAACGGATTGAAAGCACACTCCCGGGATGGAAACTACAAGTTTGGCGTCACTGGTCAGGTTATGGCCGATGCCGCTTTTTATGACGATGACGGCCTTGCCCTGGAAAATGGCGTGGCATTTCGGCGGGCGCGTCTGGCGCTGAAGGGCGCTCTGTTCCATGACTGGCGTTTCAAAACACAAGTTGGTTTTGCCGGAAAAAAGACCCGTGTAAAGGATGCATATCTGCGTTATACAGGCCTTGAAGCAAAGGAAATAACCGCCGGTATTTTTAAAACCCCGTTTTCGCTGGAAGACAACACAAGCTCAAAGTACATCACCTTTATGGAACGCGCGTTACCGGTTATGGCGTTTGCACCGGGGCGGAAAACCGGACTGGCCATGCAAACCCGGGGCGACTACTGGAGTGCAGGCGGGGGCGTGTTCGGTGATTCCGTGCCGGCGGATTCGACGGGCAGCAAAAGTTGGGGAATAGCTGGCCGGGCAATCCTGACGCCCCTGCACCGGCAGGGGCGAGCACTCCATATCGGCAGCTCTGTGGAGTACCGGGAACCCGGTGACGCCGGAAAAGTCCGTTTTCGTACGACTCCCGAATCGGATACAGCCGATGAGAAACTTATAGACACGGGCAAAATTAAAAAGGTGGACAGCACCTTCAAATACGGTCTTGAGGCCGTGTATGAAGATGGTCCCTGGTCATTACAGGGGGAATATATCAGCACCCGGGTGACGCGAAACGCCGGCCGGCCTGATCTGGATTTCAACGGTTGGTATGTTTATGGAAGCTGGTTTATTACCGGTGAATCCCGGCCTTACCATATTGCGCATGGCGATTTTGGCCGCATCAAGCCAAAACAGTCAGGAGGCGCATGGGAAATAGGCATGCGCCTGAGCTCACTGGACCTGAACGACAGAACGATTCGGGGTGGCAAGGAAAACAATCTGACTCTGGGTCTGAACTGGTATCTGAATCGCAACATACGTTTCATGGCCAACTACATTGCCGCCGATGTTGACAAATCGAGCGAGAAACACCGCATCAATGTCGTTCAGTTTCGCTCTCAAGTCGATTTCTGAACGGTCCGGTTCCCCTGGAGGGGATGATTGGCCCAATGGCCAGCCAATCCGGTCTTCATCACAGCAAACCACCGGCAGCCACTGGCGTATTCATTGTATAAAGGGGTCAGTACCAATGCCAGTAAGTTAAGCAATAACCCTATGATTAGGTTATAATATTTTCACCATGAAATACAATTTTTCTTACCAAAAAAAGGAATACCAAATGACCACAATCGACCTTATTTAAGAATACTTATGCATCCATTAATAATACTATTAATAAGCCTTCATTTAAACAAAAACACCGCTTTTCAAAGACCGCATTTACACGTAAACGTACCCTCGATTTCCCCACTCTTATACTCTATCTTCTCAACCTGAGAAAGCATTCAAACCAGACAGAGCTAGACCAGTTTTTCAAGACCATTCAAAACAAAAATGAAGCCTCGGAAGTTATTACAAAATCAGCCTTTTTTCAGGCAAGAAAACAACTGTCTCATACCGCTTTTATAGCGTTAAATCGGCAAGTTGTCGATGGTGTATATCAGGGAAACTGGAAGCCTAAAACCTGGAAAGGTTTTAGGCTATGCGCCATTGATGGAACATCTATTCGATTACCTAATGAACCCGACATTATTGAAGACTTTGGGGTACACAATGGGCGCGCTGATCAACAACCCTGTGCCATGGGTATGGCATCCGTTTTCTATGATGTTTTAAACAAAATTATGATTGATTCTGGCATACATCCACGACTGACTTCTGAAAGACAGTGTGCTGAAGATCACTTGCAGTTTTCAAATGAAAATGACCTTGTTATTTTTGATCGAGGATATGTTGCTTTTTGGCTCTATGCTTACCTTTTGAAGCAGAATATCAGTTTCTGTATAAGGGCTAAAACCAAGCAAAGCTTACTGATTAGAGACTTTGTGAAATCAGGAAAAAAAGAAGCTATTGTTACGTTTGAACCGAATAAATCTTCTATTAAAACGTGTGAAGAAAAAGGCTTATCTACAAAGTCAATTACACTAAGATTAGTCCGTGTTGACCTCCCAAATGAAGTTGAAGTTTTAGTGACAAGTCTTATGGATGAAGAGACCTATGATTCTTCTATTTTTAAATCACTTTACCATCTACGTTGGGGTATTGAGGAGAACTATAAACGCCTCAAACAGTGGGTTGAAATTGAGAACTTTTCAGGTAAGTCTGCTCTATCAGTTAAACAGGATTTCTATGCTAAAATAGTGGCTTCAAATTTGACAACCTTACTGGAAATACAAGCTCAAGAAAGAGTGGATGAAAGAACGCGATATTTAAAACGAAATTACCAGATAAACTACGCACAAGCTTTATCGAAAATGAAGCACCGAATTGTCTCGCTTATTATCAATAAAACAGGTGATATTGTTACCTTGATAAAACACACGGTTGAGTATATTAGTAGGACAGTTGAAGCTGTTAGAGAAGGTAGAAGCTACCCCAGAAGGTTGAAGAATATTAAGAATGATATTCACTTTCCTGCTTATAAAAGTTCATTGTAATGAGTGGCTTAGGGCTTAACTTACTGGCATTGGTACTGACCCCTTTAACCCTTTTATCTTTAATGGGTAGTTACACAGAATTATTTACAGGCTTTTTCGCCCTGGAGTGCCCCCCCTTACTTGCTATTCTCTTTCCGCATATATTTTTCAGTGATTGTATATGTTATTTCATTTCCAAGGTTTCCACTTTTTCCATCTGGAAACTCTACCTCATAAGTATATGGGGTAATATCAAGAACTAGTAAGACGACCCCTTGGGCTCCTTTGAGAACTGACTTATCTGGAAGATCTTCCGCAAGTAAAAAAGTTTCATATTGATCATACATACCTTTACACCTTATTTTGGAGTAGGAATAGCTGTCACAAGACGAACGACTCCATCATTGTTTTGGATCCACGCAAATGTCACATCAATTTGTTTGCCATTTGCGCCGGTAACATTAATAACTTGATTAAATTTCGTACCATATTTCGTAACGTCAGTTGCTATTGCTTTAGAAGGGTCAAATTTAATTTGTGTTGCCAAGTCAGCTAAATTGTTTTGGGTAAAGCCTAGAGCCTCTTCAAACCATTTTGCTTTACTACCACCCACAGGGTGATTTGGGTCAAGTAGGTAATTCTCTAGCTTTTGATTCACACTATCACTTGTCGTGGGTGGCTTGAAATTATCAGCTGGCTTTGGTCCGTTTGCTCCAGAATCTGCCGGAACTCCCTCCGGCCTGGTATTCCCCACCCCGTCCGATGAGGGAGGCTTAGGTTTCCCACTACCAGAACCGATATCAAACCGATCCATCGAATTAACTACACCCGGTATTTTACCCAACGCACCGATTGCTTTACCAGCCGCGCCGCCTAATAGAAGCGATCCGGCAATATAGCCCGAGTAATAGTCCGGATCGATACTAAAATTAGTGACCGCATCGACAAGTCCTTGACCTAATTCACTGCCTATTGTTTCAAGTACTTCGGCGCGGCGTGCAGGGTCTTGAAGCGCTTCTTTGAGTTCGCCGACCAGGTTAAAAAACTCTTCTCGTTTAGCGGGGTC
>JAUTBT010001329.1:0-10713 GCA_032361225.1 Lepetodrilus schrolli | reverse complement strand
CAACATTCAGCACTACGGATGTTGCGGGTTTCCTCCTGCCCTAAACTGACAAGCTGTGATATAAGTGAAAGAATCTTAAAAGCGGCTCTAAATCCCAGTAAAAAAAATATTAATACAAGAATAAATAACATACACATTATGCGCTAAGAATTTGGAATTCAACAGCTGATAGTCACACTGGTCCACTATTCTTCAACAGTCGGCTGTCTCACTAGTCCACTAGTCCACTAGTCCACTAACTACTCATTTATGTCATGTTGTCAAGTTCCCACTCGTCTGGCGGCACAATTGTCACGTATGGGTTAAAGTTTCCCGCTGTGACGTAAAACAAAATAATTCATTCATTTCTCATAATGTTGAATGTATCCTACGGGCTAGTATAAATTTCATGTTTTGTTATTTATATAAATCGGACGAGTACATTTTAAAGTTAAGTTCCATCCCTCTTGCACAGGCCATAGATCTGCGACTCTGCTCCTTCCATGTCCACGTCTTCCAGCTGCATGATGGCGGCCCAGGCCAGGAGGAGATCGATGATGAAGACTTGGCAGCTGCCAATCACTGGCTTCTTCCATCCACGGACTTCAATGGACTCTGGGACAGTCTTGTATTTGATGAAAACATAAAAGGAAAGGTACAATACATTTTGTACCTTGATTAACCCTCTTTCTGCTGGATTAACCTTCTCACTGCTGCATTAGGCACAGACACTGCTCTTTAGGGCATCTCCGGTTGCCTTCAGCATAGAGGATTAAAGGTCAAGGCCATAAATAGCATTTTTGCTATCTAATTGTAGAATTGGTTGATATCTTCTAAAAAAAATAAAAAAATTTACTAGTATTTTAATTTGTATTATTTAAATTTATTTCACAATTTAAGAAAATATGTTCGAGTCTAGAAATTCAAAGAATGACTGGGCACCAATGGTGTTTGCCACGAAGATTTCCCATGGCCGTTCATGTTTTTGTGTATTTTTGTTTGTTTTTAATTGGGGTTTAGAGCCACTTTCAAGATTCTTACACTGATATCACGGCTTGTCAGTTTAGGGCAGGAGGAAACCTGCAACGCTGAATGTTGCAGTAAACCTGCGAGCATCGGCTGGTACTGACAGACCAAGGATGATAACTGCATTGCCACTCTACAGACATCGCATCCTATCCTATCCTAATATTGCGTCAGAAAGGTAACTTTCACGAACATTGATGCCGGGTCCCCGGAGTGGGATTTGAACCTGGAACCTTTGGCTCCGAAGTCCAACGTTCTACCACTGCGCTACCACCGTTAATAATAACATAAAGTTAGTTAGCCAGTGAATCTTCATCACATTGAATAGAAGGGATACTGCTCTAGATCCAATATGGAAATGATACAGTTAAGGAGTTCATCAATAGCAATAACAAGGGCAGACGACTCTGATAGTACAGGGCTACTTGAGCTAGTGAAAGTAAGAGAAAGTAGCGGCTACCTGTGTGTTCCTGACAATACTGAATGGTAACAGTGGACAGCTGTTTGAGAATGTCACTGCATATAGCATCAGGCTGCTCAGCCAGCTTGTAGATGACGTTTACAGCCAGCTCTGCTGTAGGAATCCAATGTTGGTTGTCTACCTTTGTCACACCTGCAGAAAATGGACATGTCTTGATTCAACAATAGCACAATGTTGCTGCCTAAAAATATATGACCGCATTAAAATGAGTTTCCTTCTAAATCTCAGGCAAACATTTCACATTTCAGTGCCTGTTACAAGGCTCCGAGACAAGATCATGGACACTAGGAAGATACATTACCTGTAACAAGTATTCGTGTCAGCCTGTAGAAGAGATTGTGAGTGTTAGAAAGGCGGAATGGCTCAGCAGCTGTCTCCCCTCTAGCCTGTTGGACAGAAAATACAAGTAGGTAATTATTTATCATTCTTGATTTCACTTGGGCCATATATCCTGTAGCTTCTCATAACTGTTGTGCTGTGTACTGACCTTCTCATAACTGTTGTGCTGTGTACTGACCTTCTCATAACTGTTGTGCTGTGTACTGACCTTCTTGGAGGAGCCGAGCTTGACGAGCGCCAGACAGGCGTTCTGTGCCAGCAGGAAGTCATCCTCGGCCCTGGGTCCTAGGCCTTCTCCCACCAACACCTCCATATTGCTCCCCACCATCTCCATCTCGGCTCTGTGGGCAACAGTGGGTTAAATCATGTAGACACTACATCTGGACCAGGAAAAAGTGCTGACATCATCTTCAACACAGCAAATTCACGGCTGTAGATAAGTAAATAAGTACTAGTCTACTCAGGAAGTTATTGTGGCATTTAAATAGTCCTCTTTACATAAAGTGGCACTTGCAGGGGTGGACGTACCACAAGCAAATTCACCATCACCAACCCCACATCTTGTTGCAAAATCATGTATCCAACTACATGTGTGTATGCCCAGGTTTCTTACACTGATAGGGTTACAACTAAATCGTGGAATTATTGAAAGATGTTAAAATGAAATACAGTTGGCAAGAGGTTTAGCCTAGTATGAAAAATACATAAACATTAAAGGCATTTCATGGTCAAATGGTCAACATTTTCTGCATCTCACTGGTTTCCAATATTTCCATGTTTTTTTGTATCTCCACTTATTGAAAATCATATGAAAATATTGAAAATGAGTCAGACATGCGGAAAATGTAGCTTATTGCCCAGGGGTGCATTCAGGGCTGTGTTCAGCCGACAATACATACAATACACTACAATACAATACTTTTCTCTACATGTAGTAGTTCACTGAACGGGTTAGTAGGAAAATAGCAGTAAATCTGCTTGCGCATGCATCCAGTCCATTCGCTTCATGCTTTGGGTTTTCGTACAAAACAATATGCAGTCCAAACCCATATTTAAATGTATGCATACATATCACTACGGATTGCTGGCTGAACGGGTCGCGTAGTCATACATATCATGCATATTGATATGTATTGTCGGCTGAATGCAGCTCAGGCTGAATTACTTTTCAGCCAGCATATGTAGTACTACCATATGTAGTACTACTTTTCACTATGGGTTTGGACCCAATAATGTTTTATAGGAAAACCCAAAGCATGAAGTGAATGGACTGGACACATGCACAAATAGATTTTCTGCTATTTTCCTACAAACCCATTCAGTCAGCTACTACTTTGGAGAAAAGTGGCATAGTGTAGTGACATGTAGTCCAACCTGAAGACAGCCCAGATGTACATACATTCAGGCAAAATACCTTTGACCATGAAAAATGTCAACAAACCTTGATTGTATGCCTTTAAGGAAATAATCAAGAATAAATAAATAAATACAACAGGACAAATATCAATGAACACAAACATTGGAAATCCAAAATCACACAATCGTGCACGTAGCAATGTGACGTGCAGCCATAATGGTTGAAAAGTGCACAGAACTGCGTGTCAACGTTGGAAGTCATCTACCAGCACATCGTACCGGGGGCGACGTCTCCCGCTGCATACAAAAGTGAAGTCATACCCTGCAGCCATGGACAGCAACAACAGCGCTGCTCGGCTGTCGGCCGCCGTGGTGTGCGCAACTTTCAGCGTGAACCGCTCCCACAACATCTGTATGACAGACGCTCCGATCTCACCATTCTTTATGAACTCTACAATCTGAAATGGAAGATACAAGAGTGGCCTGTAAGAATAAGGACTGGTATTAAGGGACATTTTAAGATCAGACATAAGTTAGAAGTATCGCAGCGCTATGAGTGGTAATGTAAAGCTGTACGTGTATAGAAACTATGGTGTACATGTATAGAGGCCCTGCTACATAAGAAACTATTATGGAGAATACAAGTAGCTCTGTGAAATGTATTACCAGTCTTTCCAGCGAAGTGAGCTCCCCAACAGTGGCGCCCTCTGTCAGAGCACATAAATTGGTCACAACAGCTAGCGATTTGGCCCTGCAATAGAGATGTATAAACTACTTAAAAGAACTGAACATATGAACTAATACATGTATATATAAATATTAAAACATTATACATTTAATTAACAAATAATTTCTGACGAGATCATGATACGATGAGCTGTTTGTACCATGGTAATTCAGTTACCATCCTTGGTTTGTCCGCACCAACTGATGCTCACAGAATTACTGCAACATTTCGCACTACGAATGTTGCACGTTTCCTCCTGCCCTAAACTGACAAAGTTCTAAACCCCACTCCCCACCCCCCCCCCCCAATATAAACCATAATTCTGCTTCAATCCACTGACTGACTGAATAAGACAGTTATAGACAACTACTCAGGACAGACTAATGCTGGCACACCTCTCGTTCACTCCCTCCGCCGTCAGGTACAGTCGCTTGTAAGCACCGACGACAGCTTCCTTGACACCGGTCTCCCGCGACCAGACCAGCGCCAACATCCGTCGTATCCCCAGCATCATGGAGGTCACGCCGAACTCGAACCCTGTCACGAAGAACTCGATGGCCTCCAGGATGTCTGTCATACTCTTAGATCCCAGCAGCTGACATATAATCGGCACAGATGCCAAGACTTGCTTGGAGAATGTCAGAGAGTCCTGGGGAAAATTAAGCAAAATATGCCATACTTGTATCCTAACTTTCCGCTAGTTGAAAACTACCTATAGAGCAAACTTGATCTGGGATAAGGCAAAAAAATTTTTTTTATATATAATGCTGAATGTCGATTTGATCAGAAACCATTCTATTCCATATAAATAATTGTCTAACAATAATATATCATGTACACATTTGAATTAAGTATTAGATGACAATTTTCAGGGAATGTACCTTTAAATACTGGACAAGCATCTGCTGTTTAGTCAAATCACTAACGGCCCCATCTTCATTTAGGTCAGTTTCTGCTGCGTATGCGGTCAGATGAGCAAGCTTCTTGTGATCTAGACAAACAAGTTTGATTAAATTCTATATACTATAAAAATAATCCATCTTCCACTTCAAGATCAACACTTTTACCAGGATACGAACGAACAACCCATTTTCTTTCAGCAGAGTGATAGTTCAAGTAATGTGAAATGTGACAATAGACATTAAGTTCTTTGTATGAATTTCATCTCTGCAGAAAGACAGATGTGTTGGAACTTACTAAGGAAAATTACTTCCAGTTGTTGAACATCTGAAACAGTATCAGCTTTGTTGTGTTCTCTGTAAATGAAAATAAAATACAAAATCAGAGAATAATAAAAAATCTCTAAATTCTACTTAACATCATAACTATGGAAAGAACTATTTGCACAATATTTGAATAAATTAACTCACTTGAGGAATGTTCGAAAAATCATGTAGGAAATTATAAAAAAAAGTTTTACCTTTTGTCATGTGAAAATAAGCTGTCATCTGTATAGTCTTCATCACCATCCTGCGACGTCTGGCTGTCGTCATTACTGTCATTGGTGACCTTCTTACCATCCTGTCTTTGACCACTGGCCGCGTTTGGCCACTGCTTTCTGACCATGGTCAGTTGTTTCACGGCCTTACAATACTGGCCACTCAATAAGCAGTGATAGATCCTCTCCAGTTTGCTGCAATACCAGGTGCCTCAAATACAACAGCCGTTACAATGAACTCGTGATAATAAATAACAACAAATTTATTCTTCTGAGAATGAAATTCTGATAGAAGTAAAATAGTAGTATGTAGGTGTCAGATAGAGTAGAATACCGATTGAGAGTTGCCTCCCCTTCATCATCCTCCTCCTCCTCCTCCTCGAGTTCATCCTCCTCTGTGTCCTGACTGACTTCTCCCTTCAATGTCTGCAGCAACTCTTCCTCTACAGCACGCCACTGACGCTGGAAGCCCTCCAGGACCGCCACTGTAACGTGCAGCGATACGTACACTTCAGATACGTGTACTAATATCTCTGTGTTATGCAAATCCCTCTACTTGGTACAAACCACTGTAGAGGAGGATTTCAACCAGATCCTTCACATCCGTGTTATTGACCGTGAATACACTTGACCATGAAGGGAGCTTAATTATTTTATTATCATTTTTTATCGGGGTTTAGATTCTTTCACTTATATCACGGCTTGTCAGATTAGGGCAGGAGGAAACCTGCAAGATCCGTACCGCTGAATGTTGCAGTAAACCTGCGAGCACCGGCTGGTACTGACAAGACCAAGGATGATAACTGCAGACAGCGCATCCTATCAATATCGTGTCGGAAAGGTAACTTTCACAAACATTGATGCCGGGCCTTCGGGGCGGGATTTAACCCTGAATCCTTTTGCTCCAAAGTCCAACCTACCACTGAAGGGGGTCAACTTCATAACCAAATATACCGACATAACAGAACATTCATGTTGTGTTGCTAGCATCCTTCAAGAGTTTAGAGTAGTTATCTGGACTCTCCTATTCACACGAGACAGCAACAGCATTTTGTGGCCGATATTAATGATATCTGATCAGATACATGCACGGATGGTCATTGAATGTGACTGTACTTGCACACTATTCTAGCTGTGGTTATATTACAACAGACCTACCATCTACTGCCTCGGCTGTCACTTCTTCTGGCTTCATCTCAGTCAGCTTCTCTACTTCCTTCTCATAGTTCATCTGAAGCTTCTCCATTGGCAGCTATAGTAATAAAAGTACTAAGTGTTTCCCAGCCAGGAACAAACATGCATAATTTAGCTTCTATGTTTTTACAGTTTTGTACACAATGTAAAAGACATTACCGACCATAAGAATTTAATTTAGAGATTATTCGATGTTCCAACAATATGACCAAGTAGTTATTCATCTGGCGTCATTAATGAGGCACTGACTTACACACTAGGAACCCTCACGTCAAATCAGTAAGTACGTTTCATGAATTGCTGCTGTCTGGTGGGTTTCACTTGATGCATAGTGAAGCACAATATTACATCTGCTGTTCTCATTGTATAATAGAAGTAACAGAGATGTATTTGAGTGACTGTGTTCCCAGTCTACACATACCTTGGCAGCAAATGGATTACACTTGAGAAGGGCAGTCATCAGCTGTATTGCATATTTGCGGACCTGACTGGACTTGTCCTGGATTCGACCTATCACACGTTCCACTAGGTTTTCTTGCCGTGGCAACGGCAAACACTAAATTAAACCAATAAATACAAATTAAAATGTCTAATGGTGAATTGTATTCTTTCTACATTGTTGGTGAGAAAAGAAGTTTAATGGAATAATACATACCCTTTCGTTGACAATATTCAGCCAGATCTGTAAGACTTTACTTCTCACAAATGTATTCACATCATAGATGTGCTCCTGTAAAAATAAAAATAAAAGTATACAACTCAATAATTAGCCTACTAGTATAATTAATCAAGAAAAGAAAAATCAATGGTAAAACTAAACCACAATTTCCACCTTAGATGAGCTGCATACTTATAGACAATAAAGTTGCCTCAGTAGAATGTATTCAAGGATATTGCTGTGCATGTACCTCAAGTTTATCAAACAGACAATCTCGAGTCTTCTTCACGTTGTCATCCAGCTCTTCTTTCGACAACACTCTGACGAGTATCTCACCGAGGAGTCCTAAGACTCCATTACGCATTGCATACGACTGGAAGTAGAAGTAAACAAAGTACAAAAAGAAAGTAACGCAAATTATTTATCAATGAGTTGTACTATAAATTCATAATACCATCTTTAAATAAATATGGTAAAATTTAGCAAAAGTAATATGGACAATACACAATAGTTCTTACTAATGTCAGATCAAAACATCTGGGAGCCTGTTTCGTGAAACGTTCTTACGATCTTCTTAGGAACATGCGTAACATTTTCATAGTCCTACTATACTAATCTTTAAGATTGTTGTACGATTGTAAGAATATTTCGAGAATAGGCCCCCAGAATAATAGTGATTTCAGGGTAAAATAAACCTGGGGTGGAGCCCCCAAGCCACATCCAATGCAATTAAATCGACCCCTGGATAAATAAATCAGTGAATCCGTGGAAAATTGCTATGCGTGTGGTCTGAGATCTAGTATTTTATACTATATCTGCAAGTAAAGATGGGGATTAACGTTATGGGCAAAGGGGGATAACTCTTGACACCTAATATGATTTCCCACTCACATCTCCATCCAGATGACACAACAGAACACTGATGTTGGGCAGAATAACCTCTGGTATTCTCTCTGCCAGCTCCACCAGAAACTGTGCGTAAGAGCGAGTCCCTGATGTGTCTCGGGCAAAATCCTGGGCATCAATGCGACCGATCTCCCTGGAAAAGTAAGAAAAATACAGAAAAATTAAATGCTTCTTTCCGGGTTATGAGATTGACATTGAAATGAATTATCTCACACACAACGCATTATCAGACTATCTCAGCATGTATGCACGTTCAGACTATCACAATATCGCATTATTTGGTTGTCTCAACACTTACATAATTATGTATTACAGTATGTATTACCTGATTATCTCTGACACAATGCGCTATTTGATCACTTCTGACAGTATGCATTACCTGATTATCTCTGACACAATGCACTATTTGATCACTTCTGACAGTATGTATTACCTGATTATCTCTGACACAATGCACTATTTGATCACTTCTGACAGTATGTATTACCTGATTATCTCCGACACAATGCACTATTTGATCACTTCTGACAGGATGTATTACCTGATTATCTCCGACACAATGCGCTTGGTGCCGTACTGATTGACCAACACTTCCACTATCTGCGCCAGAGGCGAGACAAGGTGGTCAAAGTGCTGCAGAAGTTGTATCACCTTCAGACTGGCTCCTACAACAGTCGGAGTAGTGGAGAACCTCAACAGATACGACAATTAATAGACAATTTTTCAATTATAATGGATAAGATTATGATCACATTTGACGTTGATGTTTGATAACTTACCGAGTGCATGGTTGTATCTCTTAACCAAACAGCCGAGGATATGTGAGATAATGTCCCTTGTTTCCTTGACCTTGGTAATGGCAGGGTTTTCCAGCAGTTTGTAGCAAATGTTGCTGACAAGACTGGAATGACACATGCACAACATAAGAATAGGCATGGCAACAGACAATTGTGATTGCATGGAAAACAAACCCGGGGGTGGGGGGTGGAGTGGTGGTGCAGGCCCAAAGCCATGTTCATGACAAATAAATTGACCACTGGACAAATAAATCAGAGGATTTCCATAGATCCGCGGTAAATTGCCATGTCTGATTAAAGTATCTTCCCTGCTTCAAATGGAGAAAAAAAAAGACCCACAGAGATAGAGAGAAGACAGTTATCATACAGAGAAGCAGAGAGAGAGAGATAGTGGTAAAACAAATCACAAATACCAGTAAGTAATTGTTCGATATATAAATGTCAAGTATACTTATCAAACATCAATTTCAAAAATTACTGCAACTTGGACATATCTAGGGCCCTCATGCCTACCTGACAAATTCTTCTTCAGGGATGGGAGGGTCCCAGAGCTTGGCTAGCGGTAACTGTACAATCTGCAGCAATGCCTGCAGTCCCATCTCTCGCTCTCGGTCCCAATCCATCCCCATTGTATCTGCAGACTTCTTCTTCTTCTTACCTTTACCCTTAAACACAACATTGTAAACACGGCTGTTTAAAGTTTTAGCTCAAAGACTGAGTGAATTCACAAATATTAACGATCCTGGTTGTATTCAAAACCACTATAATCTTGGTTGGATTGTACTTGGAGATAGATTGGACATGCACATTTAAATACATTGTGAATATTGTATTATAAACGGATTTGCAAAATACAAGAATTACCTGGAAATAATAAATTATTCTATGACTAGCTAACATACATACTACGAATGCTGATGACCATGAGAGTTAATCACTATTAACCCTCTCTCTGCTGAATTACACACAGGCACTGCTATTTAGGGCATCTCTGGTTGCCCTCAGCATGGAGAGAGTTAACAATGTTGTAGTACTCAAGCAAATGACAAGAACAAACCTTCCCAATGTTAATCTGGATGACGTTAGTTTTACTGTCTTCGTTTTCAAACATCTCGATGTACTGACACAGGAGGTAGGCGGCCATCTTGACCAGGTTCAGGTGTTTGATGCGAGTGTCCGACTGGATTCCCGTCTCCTCCACCACACCAGATACACAGTTGACCACACTCCGCGCTCCTGCAGACATAAGAGTCTTTAGTGTGCACGGCTCCACAGTAAGGATTGTCCGCCTGTCCGGGGCAGGTATTATCCATAGGCGGACAAGTGAAATAACCCAGATTAACAAGCCCTTTACCTACAGGGCAAGTAGTTTCACGACAGGACACAGGTGCAGGTGCCTCATAAAGTGTAGAGCCCTGGAATTTGCCTAACTGGTTTTCTGCTTATGTCAATGTTAAATAGATGTTTTCTGACTAAGAAGTTCTAAAGTTACAGATTTACGAGAATATCTGGCCCTGGTGTGTTAATATTTGTAAATGACAACTGGGCAAAACAAGTTTAAGCATGTTCTTGTGAAATGACTGTGTGCATTACACGCTATCCAAATTATATACAGCTGCTCACCCTTCACCAAGATATCCCATGTTTCCTCTTTAACCGATGAGTCCAAACTCTGTTGAAGGCTGCAAACAGAATACAAATTAAGACTTTAAAATATGATAGTTTTTTTTTTGTTGTTTTTTTTTATTGGGGTTTTAAGTCGCTTTCAAGATTCTTTCACTTATATCACGACTTGTCAGTTTAGGGCAGGAG